>JAJMRT010000671.1:0-10460 GCA_030558065.1 Geotrichum phurueaensis
AAAAAAAAAAAAAAAAGAGAAAAAAATAATTATATAGCGCACGCTTGATTGACGGCAGATAGTAATAAGTTAGTAAATGGTAATTTTTGTTTTTTATTTTATTGTTACTAGCACAAGCAAATGATTCGGATGTTTTTCAGCTTGCTCGGTCGAAAAGATTGCTGATTGGATCCTCAACTGCCAAGATGACCTGCAAAGTTACCGGTTCGGTAATCCAAGTGAACAAATGCGCGCTCGACAAATGGCAGGGTTTCAAGCGCATATTGGAGCGCCTCACCAATATCGTGGGAGTCTCTTAAGCTCGACTTGGCATCGAGGACAATGTCGACCTCGACGGTGAGACGGTCACCAGTGTGGTACGCATTAAGAGATGTAATCTGCAGAATTGACTCGGCAAAGCGAGAGCAAAGGTAAAGCAGCACTTGGCGGTCTTCGGTCGAGGCAGTGGCGCCGGTAAGATGCTCGATGTGTTCAAGAGCAGTTTCGCCCCACGAGTAAATAATGTAGAACGAGAGCAAGAGCGCGCCAGTAGGATCAAACCACCAAATATTAAAGTGGTGACCGACAAGAGGAATTAGAATGGAAAAGGAGTTGAAAACAATGTCCGTCATGGCATCCTGAGCCAACGCCTGAACGGCAGAGGACTCAATGTTTTTGCACCAGAGGTAGCAAAACACCTTGATGACAACCGTAAACAGCATGATGCCGGTCGATGCTAAGCCGATGACAACGGCAGTGTGTTCGCCCCAAATAAGGCGCTTCAGCGCCTCATTGCCGACTTGGAGAAAGGTGACTACAATCAGAACTGAAAATACAAGCACACCAATGGGCTCCAGACGACTTCTGCCCACGGGGTACAAGTGTTTTGTCCGCCAGTCCTTGACGGAAACAAGTCGGGTACTAACCCAAATAATTGCAGTAGACATGAAATCAAGGATAGAGTCGATTAAAGACGCAAGCACGGAAAGCGAGTTGGTTAAAAGGGTGACAACAACTTTAGCAACAAGTAAGAGTACGTTGACGGCCATGTTAACGTAGATGGCAAACATGACCACGGCTGAGTGTTCTTCTTTCGAGATACCCCCAGCTATAAGCGGAATATCGCCATCAATGTTTGCAGGAGCGCCCTGGCGTTTAATGCTTTTTGCTGATGGGTTCTCTTCGTCTATGTCGTTGCCGTACTCTCTAAGCATAGAAAATTGAAAACCAGAGTCTAACAATCGGTCAATTTCCTCGTAGCGATCGATAAGCTCCTGCTGGTTTTGATAATACTGACGCTTTTTAGAGTCTCTAATGGAGTTAACCCATTCTTCCGACCGACGGACCTTGCTCCAGTCGCAAGGAGGTTGCGAAACGCCAATAAGCCGAAAAGGTCGCATCTCTTGCAGGTTTTCAACACGAGACATGGTTTCTTCGGGGGAGGGGGCGATGGACATTCTTGAGCTGTGTTGTAATCGCTGATAGAGGTGTCCGGAAGACGCGGAGCTGGGGTGATGTGAGGTCCCGCCTTCGGAATTAAAGATAGAATGACTCGGGCGGCGGCTTTTGGGGGTAGAGTTAAAAGGAAGCGAGCCATAGTAGGCCTGTGGTGAACCTACGGGCGAGTGTAGCGGACTAACATCCGTGTTTGCTCTTGTTATATGGGTACGGGCGTTTACTGGGCTGGACGGGGACCCATGGTCAGAAAGGGCAGAGTCGGCCATTATAACGCGAATGAAGGGAAAAATTAAGTACTAAGCAGAATTAGAAACCAAAAACGGTCTGACCAAGTATGTGCAGGAAAGTTATCTATCAGGGGGAAATTTTTTTTGAAGTTAAAAGGAAAAAGAAGAAAAAGAAGAAGAAGAAAAATAAAATCAATGAGTTATAAGAATGACTTTGGAAAGGAAAAAAAAAAAAAAATTGATGGTTGTGTTTTGAAATTCGAGATTAGTCTTAAATTAAATTGTTTGTTTAGACAGCTTGGTCCTCGAGACTTTATGAAGGGCTACCACGGGGTTTCCACCTTATGGTTGCCCCCCAGATGTGCATTGTAGCATTACACCGAATGCCTCTTCCGGAATAAGACCAGTCACTGTTTCCCTCGCGACGCAGAATGTTGACCAATTTCTAGATCTGTATCTCGGAGGAGCCGCCATCGATCTCGGAAATTTACAAGATGTCACTGTGGTGGATGCAAATGGTAAAAAAAAAAAAAAAAAAATACATACCGCGACTCTTTGGGTAATTACGATACCGCCAATGGCACAGGAACATAAGATTTAATTTTTCCCTACGCTCATTTAGACGTGCGCAACTGCTATTTCTCAAAAGAGATGCGCTATATCTTACAGCCTCACGAGGAAGGAGAATTGTTGAGATAGCTGGCCAATCACTGCATTGTAAGAAACCCAATACGAACAAAGCAAAACTGGAGAGCGTGGGTGAAAAATTGAAACTTTTTTTTATATAATGAACAGCATTGAGTCCATGAGTTTGGGCAGACTGTTTACACAATGAGAACGCACTTTAATTTGAATCTTAACAGCACACAACGTCGGTAATTCGTAGATAGTTGACAAATAAATAAATAGACATAAGTGCTATATAGATTTTATGAAATGGTGAGGCTGACAGCCTAATCTCCCGTTTCGGTGTTCAGCCAACAAGAGTCATCCACCATGACTTTGCAGAGATTATGAGTTATACAGTCCCTCTAGTCTTGCAGCGAGATAATTAACTTAGAATTAGCTAGCAAGTGTAGGAAGCCAGGTTGGTGCTTTATAGATCGTACGGGCACAAATAGCCGCCAGCCTAATAGCCCGTCCGGTTGACAACTGGCCGCCAGGGAATTCCTGGATGACTTTCCTTTGTCGCGTTCGGATCCTCGCGCCAGATTTTAATACTCTTGTCGGCCTCGCATGTAATCAACCGCATACCCGTCTTGTCGAATGCACTGGCAAAGATACCGTTTTCGGCCTCCAAAGAGCCCGGTCCGGCGATTGTGTCCATCTCCTGGAATTTGTGGCCAGTCTTCCAGTCAAAGAATCCCATGGAGCCATTGTCGCCACCAGCAAACATTACGCCGTCTTGATTGGCCGCTAAAGTATTGATGATTGAGTTCTGCGGCGGGTAAAAGTTGTGAATGAATGAGCCCTCTGGGCACTTCCACTGCTTGATATTGTCGGGACTGCCCGTGGCAAATGTAAACTCTTCAGGATGAAGCGTCAGGGCGCGCACAGCCTTTTTGTGATGTGTGAGCACCGTTTGAGTCTTGCCCGCTGCCAAATCCCACAGCCGCACCGTCGAGTCCATCGAAGTTGTGATCACCTGCGGGTCGGCCTCCTGGCACCGCACTTGACTGATCCCCGCCTTATGTCCCTGCAGAACAAATACAGGCTCGCGCGTACGGATATCCCACACCCGCGCCACCGCGTCATTTCCCGCACTCACTAGCAGATCCAGTGTAGGATGCAGGTCGAGCGAGTATACGCCGCTGAGATGGCCATGGTAGTGTCGAATGACTTTATTCATTTCGAGATCCCAGCACTTAACCATCTTGTCTTCGCCAGCGCTAAACATGTACGGATGTCGGTTTGATACCGCCAAAGCCCGGATCGCCATGATGTGGCCAGTAAGAGAAAGCTTGAGCTCGCCGGATGCCAAGTCCCAGATTTTGATTGTGCGGTCAGCAGAGCCCGTGGCAAACCATTGGTTGTCGGGCTCAACGCACACACTTCGCACCCAGCCCTGATGGCCTGAAATAACGCGCATCAACTTCCATGGCGCGTGCCACTCGGGCTTCTCTTGAATGTAAAGGTCTCTATTAATAAGGGCAGAGCTCTTGGCACCACCGCCATTGCTACCAGCACCCTGGCTCCCCTGTTGCTTCTGTCGTATACTAAGCGCTGTCGAGGTATTGGCACCGGTGGGACCAGTGATGAGCTTTTGTGATGAGGGGGGCCCGACCTTTGAGGATGGCTTCTTCGCGCCGTGTCGGGCGCTAGCGGCAGCCGCTGCGTTATCAATTTTGCGCACAAGATATGCAGGCAGCTCTTTCGAAGCACTGTACTCGGACTCTACTTTGCTCAAAATGCGCAATTTCGCGGGCGCCAGCTCGCTATCTTCGGCGAGCACATCGCTAGGTCCAAAAAGTGCACGCGTGCGTTTCGTCGACTCGTAGATCGCAGCCTAAAAATGAATTAGAAAATATTTCTGGTTAAAAAAAAGTCCTCAATGCCATTTCATAAGAAAATACTCACTTTCACGTCATATTCAGGTCCGTAGAAAGACATTGTCGCAGGGTTTGTGGGGTTTGGTCGGTGTGCGCGTTTTGCTGGGCGGCGATTTGTAGGGCGACGACGGGCGACGACTAGAAAATTTGAACCTCAGGCAAAAAAATTGTTAGTGCTGAAATTTACCAAAAAAGGGGTATTATTCAGAACTCCCAAAACCACGGCCAATTGACCTTTAGTTAGTTTTTGCCCAGATCTTGATTGAAAGCTAAGAAATCAACTGTTAATAACTCAAGCATGTCAAGAATCTTAAACAACCCCATCACAGGTAAGTTTGCATGGCTGGACTTATTCTTATTTTATCTAGTGTCTCACTAACAATGTCTGACAGGCTTTCTTTTCCCCACTGCCGCACTCTGGCTCGTGCAGAACTCGTACTACGATGTCAAGGGCGGTTCGCGTGCGGTCATTTTTGATCGCCTCTCCGGTGTCCAGCAAACCGTTGTAGGCGAGGGCACTCACTTTTTAGTGCCATGGCTACAAAAACCTATTTTATTTGATGTGCGCACGCGGCCTCGTAATATCACCACTAACACCGGCTCCAAAGATCTGCAGATGGTCTCGCTAACGCTGAGAGTGTTGCACCGCCCCGACATTAATAAGTTGCCGAGAATCTACCAAGCTCTCGGTCAGGACTACGATGAGCGTGTGCTACCATCGATTGGAAACGAAGTGCTCAAGTCGATTGTTGCTCAGTTTGACGCCTCTGAGCTCATCACCCAGCGCGAGCTGGTGTCGGCCCGCATCAGTGCTGATCTGCGCAAGCGCGCGGCCGAGTTCGACATTGAACTCGAAGATGTTTCTATTACCCATTTGACTTTTGGCAAGGAGTTTACACGCGCGGTTGAGCAGAAGCAGATTGCCCAGCAGGACGCTGAGCGCGCACGATTTATCGTGGAGAAGGCAGAGCAAGAACGTCAGGCCTCCGTTATTCGCGCTGAGGGTGAGGCCCAGGCCGCTGAGACCATCTCTAAGGCGCTTGACAAGGCTGGTGATGGTTTGCTCATGATCCGTCGTATTGAGGCCTCTAAGGACATTGCTGGCATCCTTGCCAATTCGCCGAACGTCACTTACATGCCCAGCAATGCGCAATCCGATAACACTCTGCTGCTCAACCTCGGCCGCTAAAGGGGTTTCTTTTTTTTTTTTTTTAGACATTAGAATCTAGAATACTTAATGATGTAAATAATAATGCAAAGTACAAAAATTAAATTAAACAAAAACTCCTTATATGTAAGTAAGATGTGAAGCGTCAAGTCATAAGTCATTAAATTAGTTAACTGTCATCGCGGTGTTTGGGCATGTCATGATAAAATTTAGGCAAATCCGATCGTTCTGGAATTTCATGTTGTTGTTCTTCTTCCTGATGCGGGATTTGTTGTTGCGTGGCAGCAGTGGCATCACTATTGAGACGCAAGGTTTTTGCCCTGGTAAGAAAGTAGACGGTTTGTGTACTTGAAGTCGTGTCTGGTCTCCTTATTGGGTATTTGAGCCACTCCTTGATGAAATTATAGCCCCATGAAACGGGGGACTCTTGGTAATCAGGGCCAATTCTCGAACTCTTAACTTTGTCCATTGGTTCGTCGTCCATGGCTACAACGGTACTGCTTGGGGCCGAAATATCATTATTCTGGTCAGAAAAAACACCATTACTGGTGTTGTTGTTGTGCACCACGATAGATAATTCGTCGTCTTCTTCGTAGTACTGACGGCCCAGAACGCTCTGGTACTCAAGCCGACGGCGGATGCCGTGCACCCGCTCAATCCACTCCCATGATACGATGCTCGACACCATGAGGGTAATAATATCGGCAAAATCTGCCCACTGGTCAATAATTTCCGTGAGAATATCCTGAATGAATAATACAACGGGACTTATAGAGCACGCAAGTGCTAGCATCGCCAGCACCAAGACCTCCGGCCGGTACGCAATGTTGTAGTTGATGACGCCAAAGAATATTATACAACCAGAAAACATTATCGAGTTGGCAATTTTAAACAAATAAGAAAACACGGTCAACGCGTCCTCCTGGCTTGAGATGTCGGCGCCGCGCGAGTCGTACACGATCGAGATTCCCCATAGGACTGAGAGACAAATGGCCAGTGAGAGGCCAAACCAAAACACGACAATCTTCTCGCGGCGTCTTTCAAACACGCGAAATAGCACCTGCACCTGCGCCATGGTGAGGAAAAACGAGTTAATTGGAAGCAGTACATTTATAGCCATGTTTGAACCGAGATTGGTCATCAGCTCGGGCCCATCAAAGTAGCCGGCGGAGGCTTGGCGCGACAGGAATTTCGTGACATGCACAAATGCCGTCGTTATCGTCACGGCTGAAATGATGACAGTGAAAAGCTGATAGAGCGGGCGCTTATCAAGTTGCATAAGCAATATTAGCAGCGTGCTGTATACAATCGCCATGGCTATCGCGAGGCAGGCGCAGGTCGGGAAAACGCTATTGTAAAACGATCCAGAAAACGGAGTTAGCCCCAGCTCGTACTCAATAAGGCTTGTGTTATTGACAGGTCGCTTGCCGTTTGAAATGAAAGTTTGCACGTCGGGACAATGCGGCGTAAATTCAACACTCTCGCTCGCAATATAGTACAGCACTGTAGTAGCCGCAGTACTCAGGCTGGTGTCTAGAGAAATAAACTGACTAGCGTTTGGGGGTGCTGTGGGACTGCTGGTGGCAGCAGTTTGGCTATTGATGATGACTGCGGCGGTGATGTTGTTGACCTTGAGCAGAAAATAGCCCGAGCTGATGGTCAAGGGGGCACAGCCGACGGTGGCCGATTCGCTCGAAGAATATTCGCGCCAGTTACGGTTATTCCTTTGCACGATATCAACATATGTCGGGGGTGCTGTAATTGCGCTGGCATGGTTCGTCGTGGTCGTCGGAGTGGCGGAGATGCTACTTGTTGATGGTTCGGGGGTCCGAAGGTCCTGAGTCAGACTATGTACTGCGAGTAATAAAAATATGACTGATACTATTGACACCCAGCTGTGTCTTACCATCATCCAAAGAGGTATACTCGAAAATGGAAGCTAGGGCGGTATGGTGACGATTGGGATGAGGGAGCTATGTTAGGGACACTATGTTAATAATCATATCCAACAGCTGCCAAATCAACCGAAAGATTGAATCTAAAGGGAAGAAAATGAAAAGAAGGAAAGGAAAAAATGAAAGAGAAAAATAGTGTTGAGATATTACTGCTGCCGTTCTTTTTTCTTGTATTTATTTGGGTTACTTTGCTTTTTCTTTTTTTTTTTTTTTTTTTTACTCTTACGTTTCTATGCGGAATATAAACGTATATAAAAAGGCATTATCCCAGGCAGTTTTGGGGAGGAGGAGAAAATTGAAGAAAATGAACAAATGAAAAATAAAACAAAAAAAGAGCGCATTAATTTGAGATGATATTGAAATGTAGGGGCTACTCAAAAATCAACAATGTATGTTTATTTACAAAATGCATCTGTACGGGGCCTTGTAAACGTAGAGAAAACTATTGCTACGATATCTCATTCTGCCTCTCAGAAAGAGTCTTGTGGCGAAGTGTCATGATGATTTGTTCTTTTATCGTTTGTTTATTTGTTTTCGTTGTCTCGATTTTTCTCGTTTTTTTTTTTTTTTTTTTTTCGTTAGGCGACCTTTGATCTTTTTTTTTTGTTTGCAAAGATCAGCGTTTTTTTTTTTTTTTTGGAGAAGGAAATGAAAAAAGCCAAGTCTAAAGCCAAGCCCAAATAAAATGCAGCCTTAAATTTCTAAGTCCACATTATTTTTTATTTTTCTCCCCCCCAGCCTACTGGTGGCCCATGAAAAATGAATAAATAATTCTTGCATCTGAAAAAAAACCCGCACTTATTCATATTACAATGGCGACAAATAATGACCAAAGAAAAACAATACTCTCTGTTTATTAATATATATTTTTATTAAATCTGAAACTAGAAGGCCTGTAATCGTTTTGCTCCTATTTTTTTTTTCAATTTTTCACGATAGGAAACCGTTCCCCTAATTCTCCTTTTTTCAACGGCCGTGTTTGAGTCTTGGCATTGCAAAAAAAAAAATTATCATAATCAATTATGTTTGTTTGAAGAGCTTACAACAATCTTGTAGCTATTGTTTTTGATATTTGCATTGCGTGAGCGTGAAGCAAATAGGACTGTCTTTGAGTAGAAGGAAAACTGGGTGATCCCGTGTCACGCCCACTACAAATCACTTCTCACTATATGGAGAGTTCTAAACCAACCATTTTTGTCCCGAAATTGGATGTATTCTATTTAGAGTATTGCGATTTTGAGAGCCACTCAGAAATCATCAATTTCAATTTGTTGATTTTATTTTTCGACACAAAAACTATTTACAAAACATAGGTAGATAATCAGTATATTGTCCTCACATTAAATAGTTATAAATAAAATTACAAAACAAAATGACATGCAAAAAAGACATGAGTTTTAAATACGGTCGTCCCTATGAGACTGGCAAAGTAGAGGTGCGCGTATTTCAAGCTCAAGCGTTTCGATGGCGCCGAATTCTCCATGAATAATTTCATGTGTGAAGGAAAACCTGCGATATGTAATACCCAGTAGGTCAATACCAGAGATTGTCACAACAAACTGCTCTATTCAAGCAAACCATCAGCAACTAAGTTGCGGTAATGAATCCAAGAACTTGACTATTGTACCAAGCCCTTTTCTTGGTATCAAAAAGAATCCTAGGATTAAGCTCCAGTGAAAATTTGCTAAAGAAAACTTGCTCTTCAGGGTATAAAGGACACTCCTTGAGAACGTGTTCAACCGTTTCCAGTTTACCACACTAGCAATAATGATTTCGCTCATTGATGCACCTCATCTGGAAATATTTTCCAAGAGCGCCATAACTTGTTTTACAAAACATAAATGGCTTCTTTTTCCCGCTCGGATCGATACCCTACTTTTATGAAAATCGTCTATCATTTCACAAATCAAGCATATCTCCTGCATGCTTAGAGACTAGGGTAAATGTCCTATGACTCAGGGGGTGGTCAACGTCACAATACCCATGCAAGCTCTTCAAATATATATATTCTTCAAATATAAGTGGCAATAATTAACAAATCTGGATTGATGGAGAAATCTCAAGTAATTTCCATCAAAGTCGTTTATATTTGTGTTGGTTTTCATCAACAATAATGTCAGCCAGGTCGGTGAAACATGACGCACTACGCTCTATTTCTTGTAGCTAAATTTTGTCGATATATATAGATCTTTTCAATAGCTAGATTTCAATTTATCCGAATAATGTGATATTTTTAAAGATCTAATGTCAGCTTAAAAATCCCTAGTCGTTCTTACTGGCAAGCTATAATTGATTTCTGTATTCACAAATGCCGGATTGAATTACTCGGGGAATGGCTTCACGACATAGTATATACTTTTCAGCGGATAAAGCATGGCTTTACAAAAACATGCACTCTGTCTTGCTCACCATCTCTCCTGTACTTTCAACAAATCAGATGTTATACAACTTTACCCGTATTCATTAACCAACAATATTACATTCAAGATGATTAATTTTGTCTCTCTTTTAAGGCGTGCTTCAAGTTATTCAAATTTTGATACTAATCATTGCTAGTGATTCAAAGTTAGTTGGTGGCGTATGATATAGGCTAGAGACCACTACCCGATCGGGGTAGCTTCCAAAACAGTTTTTTTTTTCACGATTTGCATCAAGACTCAAATCAAAACGAAATAAAACATTATATTCTCAATGCCACATTCATGGGAATATTTCAAAAAAGTTGTTAAAAAATATTTGATAGAATATAAAGCAGATATATAAAAGGAATTCTAATTTTGAGCTCATTTTAGATCCCTAGTTGGGCCGGAAGTTGGGAAAAGATTTATGTTCCGAGCCAAAAGGTCCGCTTCAGATATGAGCTCCGAACAGCTCCGGATCACCTTTTAATTTGGAAAATATACACGGGTCCGTTTTCTGGAATTTTTCTCTTTTTATCTATTAAAAAGATTTTTAAAACACTCGGCTTTACGTTTAGCAAGACTTGATATGGTGTCTTGGTCGGCAAGGGCTCTCTTTACATCCCTAAATGAAGCCTCTATTTCAAAAAGTTTCTTCCGTAAAATAGCATTTTCTTGTCAAAGTTCTAAGACAAATATATAATTGAGACACTGGCCTTTCACCT
>JAJMRT010000672.1:0-10458 GCA_030558065.1 Geotrichum phurueaensis
TTTTTTTTTTTTTTTTTTTTTTTTTTTTTTTTTTTTTCTTCTTCAATTTTTTTGTACCACAGCAGCAGCTGCCGCCAGCATATATCAAACCCACTCACATGTCCCGGCACAACAAACTATCGTTTTCATTTTCCAATATCCTGAGCGATCCGTTCGCTCTTTCCACTCTTTCTATCAGCGCTGTTGGCTGGATCCTGGCTCTGATCGGATCGATATGGTCGTCACAAAACTTGGACAAGTTTCCTGTGTTTACCTGGTGGGGACTTGCATGCCAGTTTCTCATACTTGTTATCGTCTTTTACGTGACAGGACTCAATAGTATTAATCCTTACCGGCTAGGGATTCTCGCAGGCCTCTCCATGACAACTGTCTACACGACAAACTCAACAAATAACTTTGTGTACCTACCAACTCCCTCGACAGCGGCCGCTGCTGCTGGTTACATGCTGCTGTCGATTATCAACATTGTTTGGATGTTTTACTATGGAACCACCGATGACGTTCGCCTTCATGCGCTCATCGACTCCTTCTCCGGCAACAAGCAGTCCAACTACACCTCAACGAATATCAACGGCCAGTTAGGCCACATGGACGTCAACTCCATAGGAAACCAGCGAAATAACCCTTTCAGCGAAGGTTTGCATTTTAGAGGCTCTACTAATCAAAATGAAAATATCAACAATAATAACAACTATCCACACATGTTTATGGCGGCTCCGTTAGGCGCTTTTGAGAACTCGAGCGATAATAAAAACAATTTTAACGCAAGCCCCATCAATGACCCTAGTTATAGAGCATCAGACGTCAGTGGAATTAGCTCTGAAGTTCCGCCAACTCCTACAGAATACCCTTATCGGGCTCGTGCTGTTTACACATGTAAGTTTTTTTTTTTTTTTTGTTCGATTTTTGTGTTTTAAGTTGGACTGCATTGGTTCAGGTACAGAGTGACAAAGCGAACTAACTCCTTTCTTTTTTTCTTTTAAAACAGATGCCGCCAACCCAGCCGATGCAAACGAAATTTCCTTTCAAAAGGGCGAGATCTTAGAAGTCAGTGATGTCAGTGGTAAATGGTGGCAAGCCCGTCGGGCAAACGGTCAGGTCGGTATTTGCCCCAGTAATTATGTGGTACTAGAGGATGATTAAGGGGAATTTTGATTTTTTTTTTTTTTTTTTTTTTTTTTTTTTTTTTTTTTTTTTTTTTTTTTTTTTTTTTTTTTTTTTTTTTTTTTTTCATCGCCAACCGACGACAAAACATGTACCACCAAACGCAACAAATAAAAAAGTTTACAAAAAATAAAAAATAACCGATCAAACCTTGAACTTTTGAAATAGGTACCATCCAAAGACTTGAAATCGCTCGGAAGATTTTAGGCCTTTGAATGCCATCACACACACACACATTTATTTATATATATAATTTTTTTTTTTTTTTTAATTTTAACTTATTTTTTGGGATGACAGTTTAAATTTGCGATTTCGAAGATATGTAAAAAAAAAAAAAAGGTACAAAAAAAATTACCGATTACAAAAGCTCGAGTCTGTAAGTAGCAACTTCAAAAGCGCGGACTTCAACGGGAATTCTGTAGACGTCATCCTCATCGCTAGTCAAAACATCGACGGCTTCAAGGTCGTCCTCCAACAAATTTGTTTTGAAGGCTCTAGCAATAGGCCGCTTGCTTGTGATAAAGCCACGGGCCTTGCCACCAAGAGAATCATAGACTCTGATAATGACTGACTGGCCGTCAAATCTAACAGGGAGATCGCCTCTAGACACGTCCTTATCGTCTTCAAACCGCTTGATGTTAGAAAGAACTAGACCCTCATCGCCCACAAGGCCAAAAGCATGAAGCGCCTTTTCAGGGGCAAGAGTGCTCGCCTCAACACCATCATTACCTCTAGGAACGTAAAAGGCATTCAAGGGGTGGTTGAAATTGTAGGCTGCCCTGACTGTGTGATGGCTTACAGGTCCCTTATGCGGCAGCAGCGCGTACCTGAATGAGTGGACACCCATATCGGCATGAGCATCAGGCGCCTTGGGTGCACGGATCAAGGAAAGTCTCATGACATTGCCATGAATGCTGTGACCGTACTTGCAGTCGTTAAGCAAAGAAACACCATATGTGTAGTCACTAAGGTCTGCCCACTTATGCGCGCACACCTCAAACTTGGCTACATCCCAGGAGGTATTGTAGTGAGTTGGTCTCTTCACTATGCCAAACTGAGTTTCATAAGATGCGGTATCTGCATAAACATCTACAGGGAACTCAACCTTTAGAAACTTGCAGTCTTCGTACCAATGGATCTCACTTGAAAACTGGACAAGTGTGGCATCAGCCTCAGAAGAGTCACCCTCGACGGGCTCGACATATGCATCCAATGAAATTCTAGTAGTAATGGAACTCTTCTCGCTAATCTTCTGCGTAACCTCAATCTCACCTCTGAGAGGACCATTTTTGATGATGATCTGCTCAACGTCTTCACCGCCTAAATCTTTAGTGGTGTCCAGAGAGTACAGCTCAGTGTCCCAAGCTTGCCAATTCAAAGGCTGATCGTCAAATAAAACAAGTTTGTTACCAGGGCCAGTAAGAACCTCTCTCTTGTATTTGCTGTCATAGAGACTGGTAAGGAGTGAACCTGTAATAGTGGCAATGAGCCGGCCGTTGTTGATCTCGATTACACCTTCCTTGAGTTTCTTTACAGTAACTTCATGCACCTTATTCTTAGAGGCCTGAACCACAGGCTTGGCTACACCAGATTCAGGCACCGTCATCAAAACCAAGTTGGAATCTTCGTGAGATTGAGCAAAGTCAAGACCCTTGAGAGTGTCGGGATCCTTGACTTCAACAAGCTCAGTACGGCCCCACGGCATAGTATTGATAGAAATAACTTCGCTCTCAGGGGACTGGGCAATAGCACCAATGTTAAGCGCAGCAAGGGCCTTTTGAACAAGCTTCTCAGAACGTTTAAAGACATCCAGGTAAATAGCCTTAGCATCATCATATACCATTTCAATACTAGAGCCTGGCAAGACGTCGTGGAATTGGTTAAGCAAAACATCTTCCCAAAGATCATCAATATCTTTCTTAGGGTATTTGTAAGAAGAGTTATTCAACGACGCAAGAGTAGCAATAAATTCAAGATCATGAAGAACAATCTCTGATTGTCTATTGCCCTTCTTGGTCTCACACTGTGAAGTGTAAGTACCACGATGGAACTCAAAATAGAGCTCACCGTTCCAACTGACCAGCTTCTTACCACCGTCAGTTTTTTTCTCAATGTCGTCATAGAACTTATCAACACTGTTACCAAGATGAACTCTTGGAAGCTCACCAACAGTGTCAGAAAGACCTCTGCAACGACGGAGTTTCTCAAGCATTTCTTTGGTAGGGCCTCCACCACCATCTCCAAAACCAAAAAGAAGCATGCCACTTTGAGTAACATCCAAGTTCTTGTGATTCTTGAGTGATTTGTTCACATCACCAAGATTAGCAAGGGCAGTGTAGGTGTCATCAGGAGGCATATGACAAATAACCTGGGAACCATCTAAAGCGACCCAATTAAACGTAGTATTGGGGAAGTTGTTAATGTTGTTCCAAGAAAGCTTCTGGGTCAAAAACCTATCCATGCCAGCGCCACGGCAGAGTTGAGGAATTTGGGCAGAGTAACCAAAGGTATCAGGCAACCAGAAAGTTCTAGACCTTTCACCAAGATGGGCCTCAAAAAAACGTTGGCCAGCTAGGAACTGTCTGACAATAGCCTCACCAGTAGGCATATTAGTATCGTTTTCAACCCAAGATCCACCAATTGGAATAAAGGAGCCTTGCTTAATAGCAGCTTTGACTTTTTCAAAAATGTCGGGGTAGTCTTCAAGAAGCCATTTGAACTGCTGAGCCTGAGAAGCAACAAATCTGTACTCAGGATACTTGTTCAGCAAATCAAGTTGCGTAGACCAAGAGCGACCAATTTTACGTCTAGTCTCTGCGTAGGGCCAAAGCCAGGCAGTGTCAATGTGACAGTTACCAAGAGCTTCAACAAATGTAGGCAAATTAGAATCATAGACCTTGTGAGAATCAACATTGGCACCAATAAACTCCTTAGCAATTTCTCTGCCTTTGAGAATAGATTCATCAGCATTTGACGGGTCAAAAGCGTCAATAATTCTGTTAGCCACTTCTCTGGCTTTGTGTTTTTGCCACGAGTCTTGGGGGAACTCTCTAGCGGCATCAGCAATAACCCAAAAGTCAATATGAAGACCCCTGGCGTTGACGTTGGGCCAGACAAGGTCGGCTGAAACCAAATCAAAATAGCGGTTGTCATCAGGGGGCTGGATATTATTGTTAGGGTCAGCGTTACCAAACATGCCATTGCAACTGGTTTCTATGTAGAATTGGTGCCATTGCCCATCTCTCCACTCTGCAGGAAGGTCCCATTCACGGCGTTCCTCCCCACTGAGCCCGACAACGGCTTCACCGTTTTCCAAGAAGATAAGACCCTCGTTGCCCAGGTCCCATTTAAACAAAATAGGCTCCTTAGCCTGGTTCCAGTGATCAGGAATTTTGACCTGGATTCTAAACCAGTGCGTGCTCCACGAGGGGCCAAAAGACTCTCCCTTTTCAGTAGGACGCCAGTTAGCCACAGGTATGACATCTTTGAAAAGTGGACGTTTGAGGTCCGGGACGGAGTAAACGTCAAGTTTCACGTTTGTGGTGTTGGAGACCGATTCGTAGTTATAAAAGCTGGGCAAGTTTATATTTTTGTACTCGCCCTCAGCAAGGAAAAGCCTTAACCGGTTTTCGTAGATGCTCTGCACCTTTTTCCCCACAGGATGAGTATTCAATTGAGTGTATCCAGGTGCCATGTTTAATGAATGTACACGGGCGTGAATAATATGAAAGAAGGAAGAGTGGTGCAAGTTTCTGGCTGGTTTAAGAGAGACAAGGCTTCAACAGAAGCTAACCACATGCGCTTAGCGCAACACACCAACCCTTTCCCCATAAAAGAGAGTGGAGAAGCCCCTTGACTGTTTTTGTGCTTATTATGACCCCTGGGCTTAATTTTGTGCTTATGTTAGTAATCAAGATATTATTAGTAATAGCGATATCGCCGGATCGCAGGTCATTGTAGGGCAATTGCTGCTATTCCTTGCATTTATTAAGTTACCCCCCGCAAAAGGGCCCAAAATACCCATAGATAATGATTGTTATATAAGAACGTAAAGGTACTTACCTAACTTTTCCGAACATTGGTGAAAACTTTTTTTTTCTTTCCGAAACAAGCCGATGACATTGTATTTTTGGTTGTTTTTTCCAGGGCTACCAGAGTTTTAGTGGCGGCAGCGGCTGCCGCGTTCCCTTGTTTCGACTAAGGGCATTATACATTTGGACATCATTGTTTACAGGATTTTCGTCACCATCACAGATGTCAAAATAAAAGCAAAAACTAGGATATCTTGCAGATAGTCTGGACTTGGGCAGCCCGAATATGACTGTCATGAGATTCTCCTATCTTATTTTCTAAGGACGGCTAAAAATGTTCAACGGTGCTCACTGTTGTCCATGTAATATATGTAAAAGATATATTAAAGCTTCAAGTGCCTCAAGGAAGAGGAGGTGGGGGTAGGTGGGTGGTAAAGGCTGTTTAAACGGTTGAATGCCTAGAGGCTATTTTACCTGGGATTGGGAGAAATGTAAAAAAATGTATTTATCTGTTATCATGTCTGAACACATAGAAGTATGACGCTTTGATTTTTTTTTTTTTTTTTTTTTTTTTTTTTTTTTTTTTTTTTTTTTTTTTTTTTTTTTTTAAAAAAATTTTAAAAAAAAAAAAAAAAAAAAAAAGAATCATAAAAAAAATTATATATATAAAGCCTCGCTAATCTCTCCTTGTTCATTTAGCAATTTTTTTTCATGGCCAACAAGTCTTTAAGTCACTCATACACATAGATTCAACAATAGCAATAATGGAAAATATTCAAAACAACCGCTGGTTTACCTCTCCGGACAAGTTCAGAACTCCCAGACAGACTGCCCCTCCTCTCTTCAGATCAGAGAGTGGTTTAAGTACTCCATTGGTTCTGCCTGATGTTTACGCTGAGCATCCTCATAAATTCCCTGGTCTCGACACTGCACAATCCTCTACTGGTGTCATTTGGACCACTGAGCGTGCTGCTGAAAAGGGCTTCACCTATGAAGATCCAAACTGGGCCAACCTTGGTCAAGGTGCTCCTGAGGTCGGTGAAATCGAGGGCTGCCCATCAAAACCCGACATCATCGATGTTAGCGTCCATACCAGAGAATATGCACCTACAACTGGTGTTAGGGAATTAAGAGAAGCTGTTGCTAACCTCTACAACGACAACTATAGAAAGGACAAGACTAGCAAGTACACCTATGAGAACGTCTGTATTGTTCCCGGTGGTAGAGCTGGCTTAATTAGAATTGCATCCATCCTTAGTGACTGTTACCTCTCGTTCTTTTTCCCTGATTACACTGCCTACTCGGAAATGCTTTCTTTGTTCAAGAACTTTGCACCAATCCCCGTCCCCCTTGACGATAGTGACAACTACGAAGTTCATCTGGATATCATTGAAAGAGAGCTGCAAAGAGGTGTTACTGCCATGATCACCTCCAACCCTAGAAATCCTACTGGCCAAAGTATGCGTGGTGAAGATCTGGAGCGTTTGCAAGACATGTGCAGAGAACGATGCTTGCTCATCATGGACGAGTTCTACGCCAGATACAACTACTCGGACAACTGCGACGGTACCAGTGTGAGTTCCGCTGCGAACGTTCATGACGTTAACCAGGATCCCGTTCTCATTCTTGATGGTCTAACCAAGGCCTTCAGACTTCCTGGTTGGCGTATCTGCTGGATTCTTGGACCTAAGCAATACATTTCAGCTCTAGGATCTGCCGGATCATACCTCGATGGTGGTTCTAACGTTCCCTTCCAGCATGCTGCTATCCCCTTATTAGAGCCCACCAGAGTCCTGACTGAGATGAAGGCACTGCAAAGACATTTCTTGTCTAAACGTGACTACTGCATTGCCAGATTGGAGGCAATTGGCATTCATTTCAAAAAGATTCCTGACTCTACGTTCTACTTATGGTTAGATCTTTCAAGTCTGCCTGGTAAGATTAAGACTGCCTTAGGCTTCTTCCAGGAATGTCTGAAGGAGAAGGTTATTGTTGTACCGGGAATTTTCTTTGATCTGAATCCCCTCGCAAGAAGAGAGCTGCATGATTCGCCAATGTACCATTTCATCAGATTGTCATATGGACCTGATTTTGAGACTCTTAAGAAGGGTCTGGATGGTATTCAGAGAGTTGTCGAGAGATACCGTGTGTCATACCAGGCCTCTGCCTCGATCCTACCCCACCGTTAACATTTTAACATTTCTCATTATATATTTTGTGTTTAGAATATTGTGTTTAGTAAAAATAAAAATTTCTATTGAGATATTTAATATATTTCAAAGCAATGCCGTTGTGAAAAAGAAAAAGGAAAAAAAAAAAAAACGTTGAACGAGCATGGAAAGGTCTTGTATGAAAAAAATGAATAAATAAATGATGAAAAATGCGTGCGTCGCCCAATGCCTTGAATACCCTCCTTTTCAATGAGTGACGTATTTTTTTTTTCTCGTGTTATTTTTAACTTTTTTTTTTTTCTCTTTCCTTCTCCCTCCTTTTTTTTTTTTTTTTTTTGGTATATTTTCAATCTCTTCTTTCTTCCTTCTTTTCTATTTCTTTTTTCTTTCTTTTCCTTCTTTTTGTTTATCTTCACGAATTTTTTTTTTTTTGATTCCAAAGGATTATTTTGTCATTTGTTTTTTTTTGATACAGCTACCAACCCCTTCGCTTATTCTCTTATCCATTTTGATCCAACGATGATTCAAACCGATAGGCATACTTATAAAGTTTCTGGCCAGGATTTCACTATCGATAGAAGATTCCAAATCACCAAGGAGTTGGGCCATGGCGCTTACGGAATTGTGTGTGCCGCAAAATATAACGGAACAGCGGATGGCCCAGGTGTCGCCATCAAGAAAGTTACAAATATCTTTTCCAAGAAAATTCTTTGCAAGAGAGCACTACGTGAATTAAAACTTTTGAATCATTTCCGTGGACACAAAAACATTACTTGTTTGTATGATATGGATATTGTCAATCTTACCGGCTTCAATGAGGTTTATCTTTACGAAGAGTTGCTTGAGTGTGATATGCATCAGATTATTCGATCACAACAACCACTGACGGATGCGCATTACCAAAGTTTTATCTATCAGATTCTGGCGGGACTCAAGTACATTCATTCTGCAAATGTGTTGCACCGCGATTTGAAACCAGGTAACCTGCTCGTTAATGCTGACTGTGAACTCAAAATCTGTGATTTTGGCTTGGCCAGAGGTTACTCATCAGATCCTGAAAGGGATGCTGGGTTTTTAACAGAATATGTTGCCACCAGATGGTACCGCGCCCCTGAAATTATGCTAAGTTTCCGCAGTTACACCAAGGCAATTGATATGTGGTCGGTCGGTTGCATCTTTGCAGAGTTACTGGGTGGCAAGCCTTTTTTTAAGGGTCATGACTATGTTGATCAACTCTACAAGATTTTGAACGTTCTAGGCACGCCCTCAGAAGAGACGCTTCGAAGAATTGGCTCCCAGAGAGCGCAGGATTATGTTCGCTCGTTACCATTTATGCCTAAGATTCCATTCTCCAGAGCGTTTCCAGACGCCAATCCCGAGGCTTTAGATTTGCTCGAGCGGATGCTAACGTTTGATCCTGCCGACAGGATAACAGTCGAACAAGCACTGGAACATCCCTATTTGAAGATTTGGCACGATCCTGCTGACGAGCCTACGTGTCCCCAGGAGTTTGACTTTTCATTTGAGGAAGTTGACGACATGGAGCAGATGCGCAAGATGATCATTCAGGAAGTATCAGAATTTAGAGAAATGGTCAGAAAGCCCCAGCAAACACAGCAACAACAGCAACAGCAACAGCAACAACAGCAACAGCAACAACAGCAACAACAGCAACAGGATCAAGAGCTTGCCAGGATGCAGGAGGCAGAGAGACAGAGACAATTAGAACAGGAGGCGCAATTACAAAGACAACTTGAAGAGGAGCGACGAATGCAACAATTACAACAACAACAGCAACGCCAGCAACAACTACTCCAACAACAACAACAACAACAACAACAACAACAACAACAACAACAACAACAACAACAACAGCATTTACAACATCAACAGCATCAAGTGCAACAGCAGTATCAGTTAGGCAGAAAGGGCTCGATTTCTATTCCCTCTAAGCATTTCCGCGACCAAGACCAACCACCCCGGCCACAAGAGAACTTGAATAGCGAGTCCCATGATTTGGAGGGTGAACTTGAGCTTGGACTTGATGGAAGAAGGTAATAATACTCAGTGACATAAATCGTTTTTGGAGTTTTTTATTTTTTTTTTATTTTTATTTTTATTTTTTTTTCATTTTTTTTTTAATATTTTTTCTTGTTTCTTCATCTTGAATATTTAAAGATTGGGAAACGCTAGAAAAAAAAAACGTTTTGGTTCACCAAGAAAAGCAAGAAAGAAGGATGGTCGAAAGATGAAACCAAACGGCAAATAATTTTGATCCAACTGAGTAATCTGAAACTTGGATGCACGAGATACACAAACAAATAAATAATTGACTATCAACATTAATAGAAATACAAGTTCAATTTAATTCATCTATTTATTCTCATTAGTGAACTATATATATATATATGTAGTTAAACCACTATTGGAAATTTAAGGTCAAGTAATTTTAGATGAAATAGTGGGTAATGGCAGGATTTTGTATATATTTTCTAGGCCGGTTATACAATCCGTTGAAAAAAAAAAAAAAAAAAAAAAAAAAAAAATTCCGAAATTGAACCGAGTTAACGGTAAACCACACAAAATTAACATTCTGGGTACTGCCAAAAAAAAAAAAAATGGGTAAAGGTCTGACTAGTTCCAGCTCAACTTTCTATAGGATTTATAACTTTTTGAAGGGATATTACATAGTATATATATATTACATGTTATAGTAAGAGAACAAGGCCTCCTTCATGGAAGAGCTCTGCGGCTCATGAGAATTTTCCAGCCTTGCCGAATTTCCCGAGCCAACGGGGGGTACAGGCGTACTACAAATAGCCCCAGACCTAGGTAAGCCTGGTTTGTCAGTATATATATTTACACATAGAACACCTAAGTAAACAGAGAATACTACTACTACTGCTACTACTACTACTACTACTACTACTACTACTACTACTACTACTACTACTACTACTACTACTACTACTACTACTACTACTACTACTACTACTACTACTACTACTACTACTACTACTACTACTACTACTACTACTACTACTACTACTACTACTACTACTACTACTACTACTACTACTACTACTACTACT
>JAJMRT010000068.1:0-58871 GCA_030558065.1 Geotrichum phurueaensis
AATAAAAATAAATAAAAATAAATAAAAATAAATAAAAATAAATAAAAATAAATAAAAATAAATAAAAATAAATAAAAATAAATAAAAATAAATAAAAATAAATAAAAATAAATAAAAATAAATAAAAGTAAATAAAAATAAATAAAAATAAATAAAAATAAAAAAAAGAATAAAAAGCTCAAAGAAATGATAAATTGAGGCTGCTAAAAAACAAAGTTTTCGAGCTTACGAGCCATGTATTCATCGTTAAAAGTTGACTTGTGGAGAAAGTTGAGCGGTTGAATCTGCCCTGAGAAGCGATCGGTATTAATATTGGTAGCACTGGCACGGCGGCTGGTCTGACAGCTGCAGCCACTCGACAAGACCAATTTCTCATGATGCGCAGTTGCCCTTGACGCAGTAGAGATAGTGGTGTTGCGTTTTGCGCTTGTAGGCGGTGGCAGCGGTGGCAGGACCGGCGTCTGTAGCTGTTCTTCAGAAGAAGAAGCGGATGGGCGCTGGTAGCTGCTGTAGCGCCGGCGCTGGCTACTACTACTACTGCGCCGGCGGCGGCTGCTGCTGCCATGGCTACTGCGAGGAGACTCGTTTAAATCCTGGTCAAGCCTGTCATCAAGATCAGACTTGGAAGAATCCGAGTCGAGGGAACCAATTGACACGCGCTTCTCCTCCTTGTTCTTGCCCACGACGGACTCACGCGGGGTGGAAGTGGCAGAAATCATAGATGCAGTGACATTAAAATTATTACCTTCATAATCACTGACATTATTCACCTTGGTGTGCACACCAAAAAAGCCATCGCTATCTATTGACACGAGCTGCCCGACCGACTTAGCATTGTGCCCATTATGCAGTGGCATTTGGACAACGGCAAGATTCAAAAACTGCTTGTTTGCGTTAAACACAGTTGTACACGGTGAGTCTGGGTTTTGGTTGTCAAGGAAATAGTTGTAAGATGGGAGACTATTTTCGCGGGCCAGGCGCTGGCGGTAGAGTCGCCACGACTGCGAGGGCAGCCAGTCCTCAGTGCGCTTGACCAGCTCGGATGCCGAGGTGTGCGTGAGGCCCATGACATTGTTTTGGCCCATCATTCCCACGGTGCTGGCCCGTCTTAGCGACGAAAGGCTAGGTATTGACGCTGAGCCCGCAGTCTCTGCCGGCATAGAGTGTCGCGTGCTACTCCGTTTAGGCCCGTTTGTGCTACCATTTTTGCGGGTGCTATCGCTCTCCGCCTGACATTTCTTAATGTCCCACAAACGAACCGTGCCATCCGCAGCGGCAGAATAAAACTCGTCAGCGCTAGTGCTGGACCATTCAATTGAGTTAATCTTGTCATAATGACCGTCAAGCGTCACCAGCGGCGAGCCAGTACGAATGTCCCAAATCTTGATGACAGTCTCATCGTGCACGGAAGCAACGCGATTAGCATCAACACTTGACCAGCGCACGTGCGACACAAGCCCTGTGTTATCCGTCGGCGGCGCCAGCGCAACCGGGCTTTTGTAACGCAAGTCCATAATTGAGATCCCGCGGTCAGTGGCTAGTGAAATAATGCCATTGCGCAGGGGCGAGGCGTGAAGCTCGCGCGTACGTTTTGCCCGCTGTACAATCAGCGGCACATCACTGCGTGATGAATCCCACATAAAGACATGCTCATTGTAAAGGGACAAGATGGAAGACGATGGGCAGCAAGTCCACGCGGACGACGTCATATTTAGGCTGCGGATGCGCGTGCTATGACGCATTGACGTTGACCCTGATGAGGAGGAGCGGCGCTTAGACACATGGCGGGCATGGTTAAAGCGCGAGATGATCTCGGCAGGGCCATTGTTAGTATAGGGATCCGGAAGCAGCACCATGTGCACGAGACCAGAGTTGTGGCCTGTGGCAAGCACGTTGCCATAGTTGGCGGATGTGTGCTTCGAAGGCACCCACGCAAGTGAGTGAATGCCACCAAGAGAAATTGTTTGATGGTGCGTTAGGATCGGTGATGGCATCGCATTAGTTGCACTGTCATAAGCGTTGTTGGAGTGGCCATCGGAAAAGCTTACAAAATCGGATGCAGTTGAGAACGATCCAAACGAGGTACCTGACACTGTGCGCAGATGGCTTTTAACTTTGCGCTTTTGTTGCTCTTCTTGATGCGACGGCTGTTCGCCATAGTGGCCGATAATGTCATCAGTGGATTGGTTGTAGTAGTCACTGTCGTCGCCATAACATGTGGGGTAGTTGTAGTATCCATTGCTTTGGGCCGGATAATGGCGGTCATCTTGAGCCGAGTTGACTTCATAAATAAACAGGTTGTTGTCACGTGCGCCACTGGCAATAGCGACCAGCGGATCAGTTTCATGGCACGCAACCGCTGTGAGATTTACCGTTGTATCTGGCACTTTCCAGTAAGCCGACGAGATTACATTGCGAGAGCTTAAGCTGTATTTATCGCCGAGCTCGCGAGCGGCGTGGCTAGGGTCAGCAATTGGTGAGACATTACTAGAAACGGTGTTGTAGTCGTTGCGGAAGTTGAAGTTGGAAGTAGACATTGGAATTGAGTTAAAAAAAAAATTAATAATAATAATGATAATAATGATAATAATAATAAATAAAATATATTATGGAAAAAAAGGAAGGAAAGAAATAAATAAATAAAACTATTGCTAGGGGCAGAAAGGAGTGAATAAGTTAAAATCAAAGGAATGGATTTTTATTAAAGGAATGAATAAAAAAAAAAAAAATAGCCCGTAGAATAGATGAAGTAAAATTGACCAAAATATAGCTGAACTAGAAAATTTTGAGAAAAAGAGAAAAAAGTAGAAGTATAAAAAGAGATCTAGGATTATGTCCAGGTTAAATACTTTTTTTTCTTCCATAAAACCTGTGCTCAGTATCGAAAAGTACAGAAATTATAGCAATACAGAAACAAAGGTTTTCGTTCAATACCCTACATGTAAATACATTTAGAAGAAAAAAGCATCTAAGAAGGTATAGAAATAAAAACTATAATTAGCTATACATGGCATTGATTCATAGTCTTTGAAAACATTTACTGTGTATTGGTCTCTATATATCGTCAAACTTTGGCATTGTGGGAGGGATCAAGTCGTTTTTGTGCCTGCAAAGAAAAAAAGAAAAGAAACCCCTTTAACGCTTTGACTTTTCGCACTTTAGCTTAGCCCGAGCTTTGGGATAACTGTATAGAAGACAATGAAAAAAATATAAAAAAAAAGAAAGAAAAAAAATGACAAATTGCACCTTTTTTTCATGACACGGAAATAAAACTTGACAGAATTAGAATTTTCCATTGTTCTCATTAAGAAAAAAGCAATTATTCCCCAAAAAATACAAATTAATGTGTATTATGTTCATCATTAGTCCCAATTTAGTTTAGCTTGCTAAACTGTCAGAGCTTAAGTTTCCTCCAGTCAACTTTCTTTCCCTTTTTACTCCAATGCCAGCCATTATAACTTTCTCGAGATATCAACTAAGCAAGCACAGATGATGAAATCATGGGCCTCGAACACCCGTGAAAAAAAAATAATTATACAATTCACCGCGGTCCTATGGCAGGACTCCGTAGAAGCGGACCAAAAACAACTCACCTTGGCACTCGAGTGCTGATCAGAGGCCCGTTTGCTACTTCTCTCGTTCCGCAATATCAGCAAACTTTTTTCGCTTTGCTTTGAACTGGATGTACATTGTTCATTGGTTCACCCAGCCATGCAATATAAGGTGTGCCAATCACGGCTTGCTACCAACTTAGCTCCAAAAATGTCTCCTTAATAACTGGTCCGTGCTCGGTGTTAAAAACGCCTAGGGGGACCTAGAAACGAGGTAACTATGACGGCCAAGTCTAAATAACCAAACCTCTGATGGCCACTGGTATATAATTGACTTAGTGAGTGCATTAGCTCAACATTGAGCTTATACAACTTGAGTCACAATTCTTATTGTGAGAAGTTGACCGCTGGGTTTTTTTTTTTTTTTACTGGGAAAAACCTGATATACATTGTGTTGTGAATGAGTTCTGGCACTGTACATAGCAACTGCTAAGCTACAAAAAGTCTGAGTCACTAGAGTCAGAATTTTTTTAATATTAATTTTGGTATTTCTAAATAAGTTTTGCCATTTGCAGCAATCTAGCTGTTCTCGAGAGATCGTCAAAAGCTAAACTCCACACTGCACCATAACCGGAAGAACGGGAACAGCATTTGGATAGTTGGCATTACACTAGCATAACACTAGATTTATTATTTAATCATTGAAATTTGTCGGGAAAACGATCTTCATATCTTCTCTGCTTGTTATCTGCCCCCAAAAAGCTTCTAGTCCTGCTCTAGATAGGCCGCCGCAACATCGCGGCACCTTCAATCAACCCACATCTCAAAAACCCCCGACTACAAATGATTGTAACTTTTCTTCTCAATGTCTGGGTCTTGATTCATTATGATTGTGGAAAAGTGGCTAGCACATTTCTTTTGGTCCAATTAGTTGATCCAGTGACAAATTTGTCGGGTCAGAGCCAAGCAACATTGAATTACATTTGCCAGTTTCTAACAAAAATGTTTTAAACATACTCATACATAGCCTTGCTGTTAAACAGTAGCCATTTCAATACAGACGTCCAACCAACATTATATTATAGATTTTTTTTAAAAATCTACAAAACTCTTGCTTATATTTAAAGTGACATATATTTTTGTGAATGAAAGCATTCTAACTCTCAAAGCCTTATTGTAAAAATCCAATCTGGGATAAATTATTCAAGAGTATCAATGTAGCAATTCAAAAAGTTATAGCAAATGAGTATGGTATATTACAGATAAAACCTGAAAAGAAAAGTGTACAGAAGCTGTAAGAAGTAAAGCGGATAACATTTAAGGATTTGTACTAAATCTTTGTTCGCTAACAGTTCTATAGCTCTTACCTTGATATCTGAGGTCAGGAATAGTCAATATATAGTATACTTGTTAGAAGATCTGCCTATCCTATGATATAAAAATTGACCATAGCTATTTTTTTTTTTTTTACTTTTCTAAAAAGTTTGAGATAACTGGGTAATTGACATATTCAATTAGCAATGGGTTTCTCGGTTAATAGCAGTAGTCTAATAATGGTACCAACGCGTATTGGAAAATAATCAAAAAAAAAAAGTTCTTGAGATTATTTGAGTACTTGTTTGAGGGGAGGTCTGGGATCGCCGCTATGAAGCTTTTATAAAAAGGTTTCAAGGCCTAGGATATCCAGCGATCAACTGCAGAAATGAAAACATCCCGTACTTGCAGGGTTTATTATGGAAAAACCATCAATTTCCTTTGAACAATAATGGGTCGCTCCCTATACACTATCTCAACAGGAAATCTAAAATAATCAAAATATATATTACTTTTGCTGCATCTTTAGCAAAATCTTTGCCACTTGTAAGTAAATGAGTCGGTGCATTGCATATCACTTCGTTTCGAAAAGTACAAGGCATCAATTTCTTTTTGATAACATCAGGACTTGAATCATACTGCAGTAGGACTTATGGAAAAAAAAATTTAATGTGTTGCCGTTATGTACTGTTACTGATTGGATTCAATACTTTTTTTTTTAAAAAAAAAAAGCCTTGTATTAACTTCTAACAAGCGCTCCCACAAACATCCAAGCTTTTCAAAAATTTGAATATTTATTCATTATTCTTTTCTGCAGTGTACGATAGGTACACACTTACATAAATCACCGCCTAAATGCATCCCGCTATTGACGGTTTTTTTTTTCTTTTTTTTTTTCAAGATTTCAATGATCTTTTGCGTCAAGCTGTTTGAATAACTTTCTTTTTATTTATTTGATAAGTCTTCTTATTATTGGCGTAGTGAGCTATGTTCACGCCAGCAATTTTAATTTAAAATCAAGTAGCAACAAATTTCAATATTTTCTGTCACATTAATTGGAGCCCAGAGCCTGTGATTCAAGCTCGGTGCCTCGGATAAATCTAGGGCAACTGATGGTCAATTCAATGCCATATTTTCAACCTAAAATCTGCCGCCGAAAAGAAGTGTTCAGCTTTTTAAAGGAGTTTTGTAATCAACCTTAAAGCTGTGCTCAAACAAGAGACAAAAAAACATATTGAATCTGTGAAGAGTTTTTCTGGAATGAGTTTGGATTTTGCCTGTTAGAGCTGGTACTTCTAATAGCTTCTTATTGACTGCTTGCAGGATTGAGAATTTCGTTGTTTTAAATTCGATTGTATCTGTATATGCGTGGAAAATTCGGTGCCATCGAAGTGAATGAAATATATAGTGAATGGCGCATTCCCCGCTAAGAGGGTTATTCTTGTTGTATTAATGTCTTCTGTGTATAATTTTTAAATAGTTATAAGGACAATAAACTGATTATATATATATATATATATATATATCTGTATATGCTTTTTACAAAACACACATAGCTAAGATTCACACATTATAAAACAGGTCTATTTTAGTAGATGTCTTAAAGGTCTGGCATCGTATAAAACGTGCTTAGAAAAGCCACCGTTCGTAGTGCCACGCTATGAATGGCATAATTTGTGATTCAGTGCTCAAACTTTAGGTTTTGAAAGATTTTCAAAAGCATTGATTTCTAAAAAAAACACTGGCAATAGATATTTGCATTTGGTAGTTGATGCATCTATAAAAGAGCTCCCGCACAACAACGCTGTTAAAAAGCAAAGAATAAGACAAAGAAAGACACAAACTATCCTTCCTTGGCTTCGCCTAACAATGCATTATGCGTAGACTGCATAGCCTAAATACAAGCCTGTGTATCTAGAACTACTGGCAGCACATTCAACTCTAACTTTAATGCCATTGGTGGCTCTATAAATTGCCGTCTCTTTGTTTTTGGGAACTTAAGAAATTTTCAATTTCACACTTTTCTTAAAAGCCTTTTTATTCTAGTAAAAGCAGAAAGGTGCTATAACTAAAAAAAAAATTATCATTAGAAAATAGCAAAATCAGTGATGACAAACATAAGGATCATCACTATCAGTCCTACGTTAATAAGCCTGAAAACTGAGCATTCTACACTTTACTCACCAAAAAACTTGCATTTTTATCAAGTTTTACTAACATATTTACGTTCATAGTTTTCTAGGCTTAAATCTAGTGCTTGGACCAAGCTGTCAAAGTCGATACTAGATGAGTAAAAGAATATATAAAATCTTCAATAGCAAGTACTGGGACAAAATAAAGAAAATAAAATCTAGCACATGTCTGCGTCACGTCTACTTCCCAAAGAAGTACATTCACGATCAAGTTAGGCGCCTTCTTGTAATTTCTCTCGCTTTCAATCTTAGAAAACTCAACATAGCAAAGCCAAAAAAGTTCATAGTAGAAACTCAAAAGATTTATTGATAAAAAAGGAAAGAAACAATCCGATAATGGTTTATTATTTTTCAGAAGAGGCTTATTGTTAACTAATTTTATTTTCAAATCCAGGATTTGGTTTAATTAATGCTAGTAGCAACATCTTTAAAATACTTGTCTGCTTAGTGCGTGCTACGCAATCAAACAAAAAAAAATTGGTTTGTGCTCACAATAGCTCTCACTCTAATAATATTATTATTTTCATCTATTCAATTTAACGGGATGCTAACCACAAGCTGTTGGTTTTTTTCTGTCAGCAGAGTGGTCCGTGAATTCGCTAGCTAACAAGGCATGTGTACCCTGAAAACATTGCTAATACTACAAGGACAATTTAAATCTGGATATTATTGGATTTTGGAATAGGACAGTATACAGATGACATAGTTGCTTTAATTTTGAGTATTATTGTTGCTGCAAGCATCGGTGTAGCCCTCGCGGAGTTTTAGGTTGGTCTCTGCCTGCAATCAAAATAGGAAAAAAAAAAAAGCTACGATCTCAGTCTGATCGTTGCACTTTCTGTCCGATGGATTTAATAATTCATGTATCAAACAGAGCTTGGTTGGATTCAGTATGGTTACCTGGTTTAAGCGGATGGTGCTTACATACTAATAAAAAAGACATCAGACTGGCCACATCGAATATTTAGGCTTGAGTTCGGGCCACCAAAAAGTAATAACAAGGCATCACAGGTTATTTTTTATACTTGAGCTTTTCAGAAATAGTTCCAGGGATTGATGATTGTAATCTGGGACTTGAATTTGGTGCTACGTTAACGGCCATTACAAAAGCCAGTTGCTAAAAGCAACCCATTGTTCTGTTTGTGCAACGCTAAGACTTAGCCTATTTACGTTTATTTCTCGTTTCGTTGGGCTAGATGGTAAAAGACTCATTCCTGCAATGGGCAACAGAAATACGGTTGTTAGGGCTGCCGCTGCTTTTTTTGCAGTAGGTTGATCTTGCAAGAATATTACTTGTGGTGGCTGTACATACTACGTCAGAACATCATGACTTCATGTCAACATAGGCTACTTTGGAGATTGCATGACAACTGGCAAAAAAATACCCTTCGTGATCGAATAAGAAGCACATGATTATGACAAGCAATGACATGTGCGTTCTTAGTGGATTCATGCAGAAGCTCTTTTGAAAACCGGGCGTTGGGCCAATACTTCCTCTCCACGTTCAAATCTATTTCTAGCTTGTCTTCGGAAGCACAAAGCTTCTTTTGCATTATGCATCCGACTTGTCAAGATTTTCAGGTGTCGGAGTGCAAACCCTTAATGGAAAGTTTCGCGCAGCTTTCAACGTCCCACGCTTGAAATTTTCTGGTAATGGTTACCACAGCCCCAGGATTTTGCCTTGCAATCCACTTAACGCTGAAAACCCGTATTAATCAGGCCTGCGCCAGTAAACAATGATTTTCGGCTAGGAGAAATATGCTGTCGCAAACTGGGGAGATTCCAAATTTTAGCTTTATTATGTATCATTATTAATTTATAGTATATATTATTAATGTATGTACATGTATATATTACTCATTTAAAGATTTCTAGGTTAGTTTTTATAGTTAACCTTTCTTGGGGGGTCTTTGATTTTTTTTTTTTTTTTGGGAAAAGCTTGAGTCCATTTCTATCAATTCAAATAAAGAGTGTCAGTGCAAACTAGTGCATGGATACGCATAGCCCCGATTCTGGAAGTCTCAAAGGTACCGGCATTCACCGTAATCGGGCTCGCTGACAAACCCCCGAGCCTCAGGGGCCAGCTGATTAGTTGGTCCGACAGCATTTAAAGATGAAAAGCTAGGCTTGCTATCTAACTCTATCACTTGGCAGTGGCCTTTATTAAAAATCTTGAGTGAAATGTAGTAAAATTTATGGGAAGGAACCATACGAGGGTAGGGGGAGGTTTGAGTTTCAAAAAAAGCTCGCAGAATGCTACTTACAACTACAAATTAGTTGTCACATAGCAACCACAACACCTCACCCTACAAAATTATTCTTGTATTGGCGAGCACAATACTCCTCCATCAAAATATTAGCGTTGTAAAGAATAAGCAACACGGATATCATCCCCAGATTGAAAGAAAGAAGGCATTGAAGCTCTGAAAAGTTGAATGACAAAAGTTAATTTTCAAGAATAAACATGAAGGGCTGATCGAACTCTTTCCGAATCTTGATTGACTGTCTTCTTCAGAAATTTTCATTTTATAGAAACGATTTACAATGATTAAAATGCATGTGGGATGTGAAAGTAACCGTTACATCAACAACTGATAACTGAAGGACATTTTCAAAGACCTACAATTTGTGGCGCAGCACAACACTTGCAAGAGCGTCTCTAGTCATTTCTTCAAATCTCAAAAGTGCTTTGCTGAAAATTAAGCTGTACGTTATATGTGGGAGTATTCATTATGGCAAGCGTTTTTTTTTCAAACTTTTGATATAGTTTATGTTTTAAAGCTTAAAACACTTTTTCTATTTTGTTAGTAGTAGCTGGGATGAAAAAAAAAATAAAAAAATAAACAAGGACTATTTTACTTTCTGGAGATGTCTCAGGAAGATAAAAGTGCTCAAAAGAAATAACTAGTCAAATGTGCTTCATCAATTAGAACTCAAAGACGGGATATGTGCCAAGCAGATTGTTATCTGCCATGAATTCGCAATAACAAGAATATTTGGCGCTGTGTAGCTACTGAATGGGCTGGATTATCCGTTCAGGTAGCAGATGAGATCACACAAAAGTTTTCTGAGTGTCAAAATCCTTTTTTTAGGACCAACATATAACTGATAAAATTTTTTTTTCACAAATTGAAAATCGCAGCTTGTTTGATAAAGCTAGGTTCAAACTTATACCGTAAAACTAAAGCATTAGATCTACAGTTAAAGAGTATTTTCTCTTTGGAAAGTTTATAAATGAACTGATCTTTGTAAACTATTGCAAATGGACGTGAATAAATTAATATAACTAAAAAAAAAAACTCGCCGAAGCTCGGTACGATATCTGGAAAGTTTGGGTTAATTTTCATAACTTTTTTTTTTTGAAAAAAAAAAGGACCCAAAATCTATCATTATATTCACGAAAGTGCCAGTTCCCAGGCTTTTCAAAAATGTAGTGGGAATGCTGGAGTCTCGATAGTGGTGAAGCCCCGACTCAAAAGCGCTTGATGCGGTACCAACCTTAAGCCCAGACTTTCTGAAAAGCAGGGGTTACCAATAGTAATGACAGCTTTGGCTTTGCTGATAAACTTGTAACTAAGGGGTGTATTTACCAGACTTGATAGCAAGTCTGCTGCTGATGACGTTGTACTAAATGGTTTGTCTTAAGGGGCCTTTAAAATGTGCTTATAAACTCACAGAAGTGTTTGCTACCATTTGCAATGCGCTATTATTTCATTAATTATTTTTTATCAAGGTGTAAAAAGATACAAACGATATTGGACATTCTGCTAGATTTTAGTATTTTTCTGAAACAGTAATAAACTTTTTTTTTTAAAAAAAAATTTTCAAAAAACTTTCATGAACTTGAAACAAAAACTCTATACTTTTTCCAATTTTTATTTTTGCTGGAGCTTTGCCCATAACCCAAACTTGGTGAACTTATGGTGAACTGTGGTTCAAAACCATTTCCATGTTTTTTCCCCTTAGGGGCCCCTCGCTTATATCGACTTTGATCTTTATATACACCGAACATAGCCCTCTTTCCCAAACAAGTGAAAACCGTGTATAGCTATTAAATTGTGGTATTCTGAGTCCGGCGTCGTTTGTGCTCTTATTCCGTGGACATCCAGCCTTCTACTCTTGCCCCTCAGCCTATAAAAGAACCTGTCACTCACCAGTTTTTGTTTACTGTCAACCGCGTATGTAATCTTGTGAAGACCAGGTTGCATCATTCTGTGGATACTAGATTTTGTTTTAATATAAATATATATATAAATTTATATTCGTGTTCATGTGAATTATAACGGGGGTTGAAACTATATATAGGGCTCTTTCTCTTTGCACTAATTTTTTCCGGCGAATATACTGTATATACATTGATGAAGAAAGTAATATAGATTGAAATTTTTCCTGATAAGGTAAACCATTTTTTTTCAGGAAAAAAAAAAAAGGCTAAGCCTTGGTCGTATAGAGTATGGGGCCAAGATAGAGTGAGCTCTGACCATGTACTTTTTCAGGGGGTGATATCAAAGAAAAAAACAAAAGTAGTCCGACATTCTTTTTATATTCTTTACGTGACTGGTAGATATTAGGAAAATGGATTCATCTACTTCGACAGAGATTTTTTCTATGACTAGTAGAATTGGGCGGGTTTTGAAGTTGTGATTTCAAACCGGCGCTTTTTTTTATAGGCATACACAATAAATATAGTTTCGACATAATATGAACCAAAAAAAGAAACAATACAAAAGTTAAGTTATATAGACCTAGATCTTTAGACTGCTCATTTTCATGTCCAAGTTACTAAACAGCGTATCCACCACCAGGCTAGACAACTTGTCCTCTGCTGGGGCCTTGCTATTTTTCACCTCCTTCTTGTCCTCCATGGGCTTTGCTGCCTCGGACTCCTTTTGGCCCGCCAAAAGTTGGTCCTTGGCGTGTGGCACCTTGGAATGGTAGATGCCCGTCGTGGGGATCTGAATGTAGCCCGACTCGGGGAGAATATTCTGCTGCGGCCAGTCAAGCAGCTGGTCGTGGTAGGGTGGCAGCAGGTTGACAATGTTGGGGCTCATGCGAATGGTCTCGGCGCTTGTGGTAGCAAGCTTATTATTGCCAGTACCTAGTGGCAGGGCTGCCGAGGTAGAAGCAACATCAGACAGGCTGCTGGACCATGGGCTGTTAACTGATGATGACGGCGACACCGCTAGATTCAGCTCCTGCTGCGAGTACATGGCGAAGTTGTCGCTTATGTCGCCCTGCACAAACAAATCTGAGAACCCGCCAACGCTGGTGTCGTTTTGTGTGTATTCTGGCAGCATAAACATAGGCTGACTTAACATTTGAATTTTTTCTTGCTCTGGTTGCAACGGCTTGTTTTCTTTGAGCAGCTTGGTTTCAGTCCTGCTTTCTGCCAGTGCCTTTTCGAGACCATTAATCTTGGTAGTCATATTCACCACAAGTGTCTCCAGCTGAGTAATGTACTCCTTGCGACGCAGGCGAAACTGGCGCGCACTGACGCGGTTTCTAATCTGGCGGCGCTGGCGGGCAGTGAGCTTCTTAGCCTCGCTGGATGCCAGCAGGCGCTCGTCCTCGTCCATCTCGCTGAGCTTTTTCTTAGACCGTCTATGGCCGCCAGTGGCGCCGTTATTAGAAGAGTGTGCTTTGTCGCCAAAGGTGAGGCGGCTGTCGGGACCCAGGGCTGCTAAGGCCGCCTGGACAATCTGGCGGTCAATGCCGAAATCACCAGGCCCTTCGGTCAGCAGCGACGACGAGATGTCGTCATGCATGCCACTAGTGTACATGGGACTCGTGGCAGAGGGGGAAAGCTTAGAGCTCGAGTATATGGAGTTGGGGGAGCGCTCCTCATCCGAGCTGCTGGACGACGGAGGGTCAACGACGATAGTTGCGGCGGAGTGGATAAGGTTGAGGCACTTGCCGTGGGCATATCTAGAAGCTGCCTCGATAGCAGCCTTAGAGTGGTCGATCGAATTCGGATTGTTCATTGTAGATTACTGTTAATGAAGCTTGTATGTGAATGATGATATTTGCAAAAGGAATGAAAAAAAAAAAATGAAAACAGGGAAAACGGTCAAAATCACGGCAGTCGGGCCTGTTTTATTACAGATTGTGAGCTTACGTAGACCCCGTCTCAAAACGGGAGCAGATGAGCGTTTATGGCAAGGCTGAGAACACTGCCCAGTTTAAAAATAAAAAAGGGAAAAAAAAAAAAAAAAAAAAAAAAAAAGGTTGCTCATCAGCATTATCATCATCATCATTAAAAAAAAAAAAAAATGTAAATTTGTACCTTGAATAGAAACTCAAAGGAATGGCCTTACAGACAATAACAGAAGGAACATCAAGAGCATCAACTGCGACACCGATAGCAGTACTCGGGATATGTAAGCGGAAGCGGTGGAAGGTAGCGGCAGATACAACCGAAGGTTTAATTTTGTATAGGTGACATTCTCTCTCTCCTGGTTTTCAGGGTGATATCACTTGCCCCTGCACAGCTCCTCAACCAGTAATGTCACCTACAGGAGCAGCACTGGCAGCTGGAGACCGAGACCCTGGCTGTTTTGTGACAACGGGTTTTGCAGGTGCCGGCGCCTACTTTACCCCCCAGCCACGGGTCTTTGTTGCGGTGTTTAGTAGACTCTATTACCGCCTTGACGCCCAAACAGCAAATAAGACAGGCGCTAACAAAAAATAAAAGAAAATGGCAAAAACCCAGCGGTATAAAAACAAGCTCGACTGCATCGTTCTCTTGTTAACTTGTTTAATTGAAGAAGAAAAAAAAAGCCATTATCAAAATGCCTCCTATTCCCCCCTCTGAACCTGGTACTCTGCGCAACTGGCTCTCGCAGATTAACGACAGTGTGCTGCTTTCGCAATTGTCGTTGCCCGGCACCCACAATAGTGCTGCTGCTCACATTTCGCTGCCATCGGTGCAGTGCCAGGGCGCCCCTGTGGCCAAGCAATTGAACTATGGCGTGAGGTTTTTAGATATCCGCGTAGCTCGCACCTTTTTTGGCCTCTGCGGTGGACCCGAAGACCTTCAGGTCATCCATGGCAATTTCCCCGTGCGCTTGCCCGGGCCCGTGAAACTCATTGACGTGCTGCACGATGTGTATCAGTTTTTGCAAGAACAGCCATCAGAGACGGTGATTGTTTCTATTAAACAGGAGGGCAGCGACCAGTGGCAGGAGGACGAATTCCCCAACCTCATTTGGAACAAGTACATTGCGCCGAGCCAGGACCGCTGGTACCTTAAGGGCGATATCCCGCGGCTGGGCGATTCCCGTGGCAAAGCAATTTTGTTCCGACGCTTTGGCGTCAAGTCAGACCAGCTCCGCAGTAACTTTGGCTTTGAGGCGTCGTGGTGGAAGTACAACACGGCGCACGATGAGCACGACAAGTTTACCGTACAAGATTGGTCCGAGGTCAACGAGCCCACCGACTTTCCCACTAAGGTTGGTTACGTCAACGAGCACCTGCAGCGAGCCGTGCAATTTAACGCTACCGACGACGCTGTGCAGCAGGAACGCGCCAAGCTCTTTTTGAATTTCTGCTCAGGATCAAACTTTTTCAACCCGCAGTGTTGGCCCCAGGGCGTGGCTACTGCCGTCTCCGAGGGTATCACGGGTCTAGGCAATGGCTGCGGCATTGTCATTGTCGACTTTGCCGAGCACAGTGACTGGGCCATTGTCCGGCAGTTGGTCGATTTCAACCTCAAGTCTATGGCCAAATAATAAGTATAATGATAGCCATTGTAAAGTAGAGAGGTTGATTTATAAAATAATTAAAACTAATAAAATGAAAAAGTACATTCTGGCTGTGATAAAATTAAAAAAAAATTCACTACCTGCGGTATTCTCTGCAGACGCCTGTGATTTTCACATTTATGCATTTGAAAATTTCCTTGCTGACATTTCCATCCCCATTTTCCACGCCCTGCACCAGCACAATCTATCATCATCGTTACTACTGGCACTTCATCATAATGTACAAAAAGACAACACCGCCACCATCTGCCGGCGCCGCCGCCGCATTAACCGGAAACAAGAAACGCAAGCTCGAGTATACCAAGGCCGAGTGGGACTCTTTACTCAACACCATCCCCGTCTCCAAGCGCAGCCTCGACGCCCTGGTCATGGACTACCTGATAATCGAGGGCTACCAGTCAACGGCGCAAAAGTTTTCCCACGAAGCCAATCTGCTAATGCCCAGCAGCAGCAATAACATCAACAGCGAAAGCGACCTTTATACTAGGAGTAGTAGCAGCAGCAGCAGCAATAGCATTGGCGATACCAGTCTGGCATCAAATGCGCTGCTGGGGCACGACCTTGTACAACACGATCGCATGGCAATAAAATCACACATCCTCTCAGGGGAGATTCAAGCTGCTATTGAACTCATTAATGACGCCGCCCCGGAGCTGCTTGATACCCATGCACAATTGCATTTCGACCTACTGAGACTGCAGCTCGTTGAGCTGATCCGCGCCATCCCCAGCGCCGGCGCCAGCGAACTAACAAGCGAAGCCGTCACGCCCGTGCTCGACTTTGCTGCCACACATATTGCCAAACGCGCCGCCTCGGTGCCCCAGTTCTTGGCCGAACTGGAGCAGACTATGGCGCTCCTGTGCATGGACTCCGTGACAGCAGCAAAAGCTGCCAACAGCAACAGCACTACCACTAGTAGTAATAGCAGTAGCAACGCCGCACGCTCGTCGTTGCTGGACCTGAGCCTCCGCACCACCGTCGCCCACAACGTGAATACGGCGCTGCTAGCGGCCCAGGGCCTCCCCAACGAGTCGAAAATTACAAATCTTGTCAAGCTCTGGGGCTGGACTGAGCGTGAACTGGGGAATAACCGCATTACTGTTGATACCGACCTTTTTTCATAGTTTTTAATACTATATTTTCTATATATATATATATTATCGCTTATACCTTTATTTTTTTTTTTTTCTTTTTTTTTTCTTTTTTTTTTGTGGTCTGTAAATGAATCGGAAAAGAAAAAACAAGAAGCGCAAATATACAGACCAAAATATAGTATATATAAAAGAATTGTCATCATGTTTTCATCAGAGTTCGTAGTTCTTGGATTAATTTGTTGTAAAATGGAGATGAATTGTAGGTAAAGTTTACGCCTCCTTCTTGTCGTCAGCCGGCGCGGACTCGTCCTTTGCGTCGGCAGCAGCGGCAACGGCGGGCTCTAATTCCTCTTTGCCAGCGGTGGCGGCATCAGCGTCCTCTAGCGCCTCTTCCTCCTCAGGTTTGTGAAGCTTGTCTATACTAGCAAGATGCTTGTGCATCGTGTTAATAGCATCTTTACGTTTTTGACGTACCTCTGGACCAGCGCTCACGTCAATTCCGTCCATGAGAAACATTTTCTGCAAAACCAGTCTACAAAAAAAAAGTTAGTATCATCAATAGAATCTATGGTACTTCCATCACCTTCAGAAAAAGGGTGTATACTCACTCTGAGATGCGGTGATGCTCTTCCTTACGAGCTGTTTCACTCTCGGGTGGATGTGAAATGAACTTTTTAATGAGTGGCAGAATCTCCTTGTCCAATTGGTCCAAAACTTTTTGAATTTGCTCCTCTGGGGTCAATGGTTTGACAGGGAAGGCACGCGGAATCTGATTCGCGCTGCTCCTGCTACCACTACCGCCGGCGCTCTTCTTGCTGCTGCTAGCCGCTTTCTTTTCTGTCCGCTGCACGCGCGTGGCAGCAGCCGCCGCGGCCGCAACCCGCTCGGGGTTTGACACCATCACGAGGATCTTGTCACCATTCTGAATCTTGTAGTCACAAAGATACTTTTTATCATCCAGCAGCTTCTTGCCACGATGGATCAAAGTAAAATTATTGGGGTTGATAAGCTTGTTAGCGCTGCCAGTAGCGCCCGCAGCGGCGGTGGAGGAGCCGTTATTAGCGGTATTGTTGGTAAGAATCTTGGGGGTAAGAATGCGTGAGGCAATGAACTTGAGCGAAAGAACCGTCACGCCCTTCTCGGGACGCTCCTCGCTGGAAAAATCATCATCGGTAAACTCAAGCTCATAGGTCGACTTGCCGTAAACAAGAGAGACATGGGTGGGCACACCGCGCTTAAGAGAGCCACTAGAGCCCTCGTCGGCACTATCGCCAAAAATCATGTTTCCAAGGGATTTGAACATTATAATAAATTGGTGGAAAAAATTATTTTCAACAATTGCGACAGGAAAGAGGTTTAATAGGCAAGTTGGTGATGAAGAGGGAGAGAAAAGGAAATGTTCAAAAGCACAAAAAAGTAAAATAAAAAATAAAATTAAATAAAAGCAGTGGTTCCATATCGTCAGTCAGGTACAGTGGGCAGTTTCTTTTTGCACAGCAAAAAACTCCCAACCAGAAAATTTTCATTGTTTTCACCTTCATCCAACGATACTGATCACCGTTTCTTTTGCTCGGACCCTCAATTTCCCACCTCTGTATCCCTCCAACTACCACTCGTCAAAAAGCCATACTCTTTGCAAGAACTCGACGGTAAACCTCCCAAATAAAAAACGAAATAAAACAATGGGCAAAGTCGCAAGAACAAAACCCGCAAGAAACAACAGCACCGCCGGCGCCGCTGGCGCTAGCGCCGAGACCGCCGCCAAAAAGGGTATCAATGTCTTTACCATGAACAAGGGCTTTGGCCAGCATATTCTCAAAAATCCGCTCGTGGCGCAGGGAATTGTTGACAAGGCTGAGATCAAGCCCAGTGACGTTGTGCTTGAAGTTGGTCCCGGTACTGGTAACCTTACCGTACGTATCCTGGAAAAGGCGCGTAAGGTCTACGCCGTCGAGATGGACCCGCGTATGGCCTCGGAGCTGACTAAGCGTGTTCAGAGCACGCCGCAGCTGCAAAAACGTCTTGAGATCATGCTGGGAGACTGTATTAAGACCGACTTGCCCTACCATGATATTTGCATTTCCAACACCCCCTACCAGATTTCGTCGCCGCTTGTATTTAAGCTTATTAACCAGCCCCGCCCGCCCCGCGTTTCTATCCTCATGTTTCAGCGCGAATTTGCCCTGCGGTTACTGGCTAAGCCCGGTGAGGCGCTTTACTGCCGACTCTCCGTTAATGTACAGCTTTGGGCTCGCGTTACTCACGTTATGAAGGTTGGTAGAAACAACTTTCGCCCGCCACCTCAGGTTGAGTCCTCCGTCGTGCGCATCGAGGTCAAGTCTCCGCGACCTCCTGTGGAATTTAATGAGTGGGACGGCCTGCTGCGGATATGCTTTGTTAGAAAGAACAAAACAATCTCAGCTGGCTTCAAGTCGTCAACCGTTATGGGCATCCTGGAGAAGAACTACAAGTCGTTCATCTCGGCGCAACAGGCTGAGAGTGGCGATGTGGACATGGATGTGGACATCTCGCAAGTTGTCAAGAACAAGGTCGACCAGGTGCTCACTGACACTGGCCTGGGCGAGAAGCGTGCTGGTAAGTGTGACGAGACTGACTTCCTCAAGCTGCTCTACGCTTTCCACAAGGTTGGCATTCACTTTGCATAACGGAATCATAGTGAATACAACTTTTAAATAATAGAGAGGAAAATCTTTTAGCAATAATCGGAGAAAAAAAAGTTATTTGTTTGTTTGCCATGTATCGGTGTTTTTAAAAAAGGTTTAGAAAGTAATATTTATGAATTAAAAGCTATGGAATAATTAGACTATTTTTTTTTTTTTTACAAGTGCAGTCACTCATCGCACCTTCCGCGACACTTAGAACTTGAGCGTTTCAAGCTCCTTCATGAGGAAACTGTCGGGCCTGTCTTCGCTTTCATAACTCTCAACAGACTCGAGACCCTCCTGGTTTTTTTTGATCAATGATTTAGCGTATGCCATTTCTTTATAGATCATCGTGATGGCCGACAAAACACCATTCTCCTTGCGAATCTGCTCGCCTAGCTTGGCCGCCTTTGTAATCATCTTCTCGTTAGTTGTGACCTCGATAAGCGCCTTTGAAAAGTTTGAAACATTGAGCTTTTTGAGACAGATTCCCACTCCCAGGTCCTCCACGCGGCTGCCGTAAAACACTTGGTCGCCAAAGAACGGCTTGACAATGGTCGGCAGGCCTGCCCGCAGACTTGCGCCAGTTGTGCCAGACCCGCCGTGATGCACTGCCGCGTCGAGCTTTGGGAAAAGCCAGTCGTGAGGTGCAGATTTGATCAGATAAATATCTGACGGCAACTCCACTTCTGGCACCGAGTTGTCCTTAGCGCCGTATCGGTCAGACCAGCCTTTTGACAGCACGCACCGGACGCCGGCAGTCTGGACTGATTTGATCACAGCCTTGGTGAGCTCTGCTGGCTTGGGAACAACAATAGAACCAAACCCAATGTACACAATCTTCTTGTCATCTGCGCGAGCCTTGTCAATAAATTTAACAAGTTCTTTTGGTGGCTCAAAATTATCTTTGCCCTCGTCTAGAAACCAATACCCAGTTACATGTATCCAGTCACAAAAGTCGACCGGGGGGACTAGCACCGACGGGCTTACATTGTACATGAAAGGGATTTTGGTCTGGCTCATCCGATCAAGGTTTGTCTTATTCAGGCCAAGCGACTCTTTGCGCCATTTGTTGACCTGACTAGAGATACCCTTCCAAAAAAGGTTGTCAAAGAGAACATAAGTCATGTAGTTATATGAGCCTCCCTTCTTAGTGTCGGGTGTCAGGAATGCGTGAGGGTATGCCCGCGTGCGCGTCCATGGCATTGTCATAGCACGAAAGTAGGGAATTCCCAAGGCTTCGGCAATGTGAACGCCGCCCATTGCACTCGGTGCCTCAATAAGCACATCGCTTCCTTGGCAGGCTTCCCACGATGTGGTAAGTAATTCCTCAATCCATCCCCGGAAGTTGGTGATGGCATCTTTCAGGAACGCATATGAAAACATACCATGGTTAATCATAAGCTTCATTAGTTCGCCTGGATCACCGGCAATTTCTGCATACTCTATGCCATACTTTTCTACCCAAGGCCGAAACTCGGCATGGCTGGCAATGCGCACTGAGTGACCCTCTTTCATAAGGCCCTTGGCAAGAGCAATGTACGGCTGAACGTCGCCTCTGGATCCAATAGTAAGCAGCGTAAACTTGAGCGGCCGCGCGGGGTGCTCGGGCGCAATTGAGTCAAATGTGGTCTCGACGATTCCTGTATGATGCAACTCCTTGGGAGTAAGTTCAGATACAGAATCTTGGTATGTCAGCATCCGCGCGTACCGGAGCTGCTTAACGTGCTCGTTGACCTCTGGTACAATTGATGGGTTTCTCTTCTTTGAACAGATCATGACTTTTTTGATTACTTCCAACGCGTCGTTTCTATAGCGCTCTCCATTAAAATCAAAAAAAATTTCCGACTGATGCAGGCCCACAATGACCAAACCTGAATGCCCAAATCGACACCCACTCTCAGCGAACACCTCCTGAATTTCGCGAGTGGGCACAATCATAACGGTCTTGGCGTTGGGAAAGATGCTCTTGAAGCAGACGTAGTTCTCGCTAACGTAGATTTTGCCATATACCAATAAGCCCTTTTGTAGGTATACATGGTAGCTAGCAATTAACTTTTCTGATTCAAAAAAAAAGTGCTGTAGGAAATGCTTGGTGCTCTCCTTTTCTTCTTCCTCCGAGGCCAAGTACTTGTCATCGGCCGGGAACCGGGCAATACCAAAGTGCCTGACAGTGTTTGTGCTCATAATTTCTGTCACCTTATTGGGTAAACCAAAAGAAAGAGTCTTTGATGACCGTTCAGGGCTTTCATCCGAGTCTTCACTAGAAGCCTCGTTCTTATCTTCATGTAAGTTCGATTCACGGGTGGGAGACGCAGGTCTAGATGGTGTTACCAAATTGGTCAACTTTCTTGACACTTTCTTTCCAATAGAAGAAAGAGCTCCTGGGGACGACGACCGCTTTTCCGAGCCGCCACGTGGAAAAGACTGGGTGCGGGGTGGCGTGCCGGGTGGCGACATGTTAATAGGGCTTGTGCGCCCAGTATGTGTCGAATCACTGACGGTGAGAACTCGGCGGTGGCTGGCAATTTCCTCGGGCTCCTCAGTTAAAAGCTCAGTGATCCCCATACTCTCCATTGCATCACGAATAGCTTGGGCTGGATGGTCGTTAGACTTGATACCGTGCAGGAACGCCAACACGTATTCGTTAACGTTGTACGTCTCACTTGAGTCGACAACCCGCAGCTGTAGAGCATCTATAATGCTTAAAACCTTGATGTTTTCAATACCAAGAATATTATTTAGCGGGATGCGAATCTTGACCTCGTCGCCCTCATTTTTTATACGGAAAATTTCTTTTTGCAGAGCCCGGACCCATTCATGGGCGCTAGTCTCCGAGTCAGTTTTGAAATGATAAGTCTGCTTTTCCGTAATCAAGTAAAATGTGGAAGGCTCTAAAGCGCCATTTGAATCAACTTCGGCATCTACCTTAATTGCATATTGCAGGTCGATGAATCCGACTGGGAAATACTGGTCTGTGGAGGAATGGAAGTAGGAGAATGAGCCGTTCTTAAGAACAAACCAGTTGCGATTGTAGTGCCCGTTTTTCTTTCGACTAATAGAAATGCTGCCACTCTTTATAGCCCGGTGGTGCTTTTTGGGAAGAATTGATAGAAAAAAGATCGACTTGTTGGTCACAAACAGCTTTCCCTCAAGAAGGATGTTTTTGAGCAGCCAACATGGGTACTCTAAAATAAGAAGTGTTAGTGAACTGCCCGCCAGTGCTGAATAAAATATGGGAATTAAAGTTCGCAAGCCGCGTCATTGTTTCTTACCAGCTAAAAGGGTTGCATTGCCGCATCCAAGCTTACTACGGAGGGTCTCAGAGATGACCTGGGCCCTCAACCTGTTTTCCTGGTCGAGAGTAGGCTTTACAGTAGTGGTTGGGAACTTTTTTATTTCAAGCTCGGGGGCTAAAGTAGAATCTTCCTCAACTTTATTTTTGGTTTTTGGTTTGTGTGCTAATACCTTCTCACCATGATTATCGATGGTCGTGGTATGACTGGTCTTAGACTCACTGTCGCCTAAAAAAGTGGAGGCTGGCAAGCTTAATGGCTTGCTCTCAGCGCTAGTGACCGAATTTTGCGAAAGGGTGTCAGCACTCTCATCGTCACCTTCATAGTTGTTGTTTTGATTTAGGCTGAGATCTTTTCGAACCGACTGGGTAAGAAGCTCAAAAAACGTTTTGCCCGATGCGCCACTTTGCGCTGCGAGATCCTGCGAGGAGGAGCGCGTATCAGAAACGTCTGAATTCCTTGTTTCCAGTTTTTGAGAATCTTTTCGGGAGCTGAAGCTGAAATGTTTCATCTTTTATGTCTCATGAATTGTGATAAAATTGTGATAATTTTCCTTAACTAATGGTATCGCAGACTGCAAAATGATGATGAGGAAGAGCTGGGAAAGTATTCGTAACTAGAGAAATAAAAAATAAAAATAAAAAGAATATGATAATAAAGAGAAAAAGTCTGAGAAGAAAAATATTAGAGCAAAGTAATGGAAAGAAATAAGAGATGTTAATATAGTTTTTTTTTTTTTTTTGTTTTATTATCCGATGGAAAAAGGCTAGCCATATAAACATAGAGTTGGGTCCAAATTCCCAGCTGCGTATCTTCCCCAGTCCACACAGATCATCAAAATAGTGACCACTATTGTTTCAATTCTTTTTTTTTTTTTAACAACAATCATTCGTGCTCTATAAATTTTCGGTATCTTCAACGGTTATTTAGCATGGAACATGCCATTTTGCAAAGAGAATCCTCAACTGGATTTTCAGCGAGAGGGAAATAGAAGTGAACGTGAATTTATTTGAAGTGCCGTTATGAAATATCAGTAATCTTTTTTCTATTTTTTCTCTTTTAATTTTTTGAACAGTATATCTGCAAACATCCCATGTATCAAGAGCTTTGAATTTGCTTTTTTTCTCAGCTGCTAAAAAAGAAGTTCAGGCACCTGCGATGTAGATGTAGCTACGGGCATGGTGGGATTGACTATGGTGTATGCACCTTTTTATTCGGGTCCAAGCCAATCTCTCTCTACCTCGGCTATCAGTTGCACTACTGGAGTTGGGTTATGAGACTTAGCACACAGCTGATCGACATTTCAACAGTACAAACTACAAACAGTTACCAATCTCCCCATGACTCTATTGTTATGTCTTATCTAATTATGCAGACTGAAAATGTATCAGAATAGTTGTAAACCTTTTTTTTTTTTGGATATAAAACTTCTATTAGCAATCTCTGCTTTCATTCACATGCTCAGATATTTCAAATTAAGAGAAACTCAACCAACAAAACAGTATTGTCTGCCTTTCGTCGTTTGACAACGTTTCAGTAGTTAAACATATTATATCGGAAAGAAAAATTATTTATATTATAATTAATTATTATGCTAAGTAGTAGTAAAAAAAAATTTAACAAAGGAAACAACAGCAATTATGTATATACTATATTGGTACCAAAATATATCTCAAGCACATAGCAATTGAGATTACTCAAGTACATGCCGTGCCAGCTCGACTTCGCTCTCAAACTCACGCAAGCCTCTCATCTCGCAGCGGCCAAACAAAAAACCCATCAGCCCATCTAGCAAGCCGGTCACTGCAACAACAATGGCAACAAGCATGAAGAGGAAACCGACCCAAGCTCTGTTGTGTGCAGCGCCCCAAAACACTGCAATCAAAAGACCAATAAGTACAATCACGGAGGCAATGAAATGATAGTTTCTGAGCTTTGCTTGCATAATGCTAGTATTCTTGTAGTCATCAATCAGATCTAGCATGTCTGTGTAAAGTAACCGCAGATCATCAGAGTCAACGGGTGGCTTCCGCACGACTTGTTCGTTAACAATGAGATCAGTCTCAGCTGCAAAATGATCTGACACCGAGCCAATTCCAGGAATCGGATCGATAAAAGAGACTCTCGCATCAGAGACACTTGCAAAACTGCTATCATAGAAGATGTAGTCTAAACGACAGGCCTCATCAATACTACGTTGCGCTCTCCAAGTATTTAGCTGACTATCGCATGTTGTACCGGCTTGGATGATTTGTTCTTCAGGTGAAAGAAGCCCAATTTCACCCTTGAACTCGCCATGGCAATCCTGCCAACTGTCTGAGAGTCGGGCCACCAAGTTAAATAATCTGTGGGTCAGACTTCCAGGAACTGAGTTCATATCACCAACAACAACGACCAGATGGCCGCAGTCGGAAGCGCGCTTGGCCAATCGCGCCAGTTCCCAAGCTTGGGCGGTTCTATGACAAGTATATGCAGCATCACCAGGTCCGTAGGGGGCATGCATGTGAGTGTTGATGATTTCAATACTGCGGACAGGATGTCGGATCACGCATGACGCAGCAGACTTACCCACGTACCAATCACCGCGGAAAAAGGCGCTAGGACGGCCATTTAGTGGATATCTAAAAACTGACGCAGAGTCAATAGGCCATTTTGAAAGCACAAGCAAGCCAGGCCCAGTGAGGATGCCACTGTAGAAATACTTTCTGTAGCGAAACTTTTCTGCTGTAAGGTCTTTGATGATCTCGTAATCTGACTCAACCCAGATCTCCTGAAGAGCAACAATGTCATATCGGTCGCCATATGCTGCCAAACGCTGAGCAATTTCTGTAAGTCTCTGCTGGCGAAATTTAGAAACAAATTTGAGACCCCTATTTGATGAGGAGTTAGAATACTGCATTCTTAGCGCCCTTTCATGCCAAAAAAACTGAAAGACAGAATTAACTCACCAAGTGTTGAATGAAAGAATCCTAACCGTGGGATTAGCCACTTGGGTAGGTATTTGGCTCTCACTGTGCGTATTCATGAGGAGTGTGGTGAATTGTATTTTTTTGACGTTGCTAGCTGTTAGTGATATAGAAAAAAATGATTTGCAGGGTGCACAATAACACGCGTTTCCCAAAAAAAAAAAAAAATTGAAAAAAAAAAAATAGCGGTAGGTAAATCCGGTCACGTGAGATAAATTGAATGTGTGGGCTGGTCCAATAGCGCCAGCTTCAGAGTTTGTTTTTGTTTACCCCAGGATGCCATCAAGTTCAAGACGATAATCTTTACTAGCCATATCCAATTGGTTCTGTTATAAGCAATTTTTGCCCTTTTACATGCAGCTATCGCAATGTCATTACTGAGTCCATCTATTGACCTTCTGGAATTGCCACTAGAGCTAGTCGAGCGAGTGTTTGGCTATCTGGATGGTGCGGACCTGATCTCGCTGGCCACTACATGCACTGATCTCAAGAAAATCATTCTAGATAGCGACGCAGTTTGGAAACGACTTGTTGTACGCGATTTTGGTACAAAGTATTACGAGCCCTATGCATCAGCCTTTCAACTATATTCGTCACTTTACGTCTTTCGCTGGATCAATTCATCAATATGGTTTGGCGACAATGCCCAGTTTGGCAATCTACTAGTTTCCAGATATAATGCCGCGACGGGTACAATATGTCTTCACAAACTGTTAAGTGTTTTACCGCCCTCTACGCGCGGGCAGCGCGAACGCGGTGAGCGAAACCATTCACCTACTTTTACCGATAACCCCTACGTCTCGCTAAATAACCGGCACGCAAAGGCAAAGCTGTTTGGACCCTACGTGGAGTTGGGAGCCACGACTAAATACGACAAGACCTCGGGCATGTGGACCTACCCGAGAAATGGCGGGGCAATAATGGGCATTATGCGGGTGGCAGCACTACTTCCATCGCGAATCAACCGGTCAATGAGTGTGTGGCCGCCATTTACGCTGACCGCTGTGGACAGAACGCGAAACACAAGCACAAATCACTTTAGCGGGCATTTTGTGCCTGGATCGACCACACCGAGCTTAGATCTTTTTCGCCTGAAACGGTTTCCCTCGTTTGGAGTGCTGACGTCGCCGCTTGTGACAGAAACTTTTAGTAGGATCAGCCCAGAACTATTGACCCCGACACCAGAATTTCCGTGGCGAGGGATCTGGCTCGCAGACTACTCGACACATGGTCCAGAGTTTCTGTTATTTCACCAGCCGACGAAAACTCGACTGGAAGCGATCAAACTGACAGGCGACGTATGTGTACCACGGGGAGAGTACAGTTTCATAGTCGAAAACCTCAATCATGTTCTACCAATAACCTACACAGAGTGGCCCAACAGTCTTGTATGCGAGTCAAAGGGCCAAGTGTCCCAGATGAACTTTACAAACCGTAAGTAGTCAATTATCGTTCTTTTTTTTTCTATCTTATTATTCGTATATTTTGTTAACTAACTGTTTGTTTTTTCTAGCTGAATATATCGAAGCTCAGACTATTTTGATTAATCATAATGAGATAGCTCAGTACTGGATTAACATGGACTACATCATGTATATTCGACGAATCGACATCGATGACCTTGATGAACCGAGTATCGAGACACCTACATTTTGAAAAAGTTTCAGTTGATGGATTTCTTTTCTTGCATAGTGACCAACGCTCAACAAAAAAGGAAGTATTTTTGGAAATACGAGGAGTACTTTAAAAACCTGATATAGTTCCACCTTGACCTTGTGCCCATACAGCTCCAGAATTAAAATACCCTTAATAAGAAACGGCATGTGCGGCGTGGTGTTTTCAAAAAAAAAAAAAAAAAATAAGGCGATTTTTTGGGATTGCTCTAATCAAATCTATCAGATATACTCCATTAGGAAACTAAAATGAACACAAGCTGGTGATTGGACCAGCTGAGGAAAATCCGAAAACCTGGTTATGAACGAGCATGAATATTAGAAAAAAATAATTAAATGGTTTCAGTTTTTTTTTCCTTATTAGTATTCTCTAATTATTTTTTAAACCAACCGCTTTTTTCTTCTTCTTCTTCCTTTCTTTAATATCTCTAATTTTTTGTTTTATTAGTATTCACATCTTTACACTTCTTTTACGACTGCTCATTTGATTTGCATCTGTCACTTGTTCTTACGCATCTCCATCAATAATTTTATTACAGTCTACACACTAGCACACGCCCTAGCTACAATAACCCATAATAACCACAACCATGGCCTCAAGTTTACCCATTCCTATTGATTCCACTGAGTCTAGCATTATCCACATGTCAAACTCTACTTCGCCAAAACGGGTTTTCAAGATTGACCAGCAGTTGCTGTCCACCTCCACAACAAACGCGGCCATTGGCAAAAAAAAAGGTAAAGGCCCCAACGGCGAGTGCTGCAATTGTGGGGGTGAAAACTGTGATAAAAGAGAGAAAAGACCTTATAGCGATTGGTAAACGTTAGTACATCTTGGTAGAGGGCAAGACCAGTTAAGAAGGGAGTGACCCTGCAACCCTACAGCTACTAGTATAAAACTCTTGAAATGTATCACTATGCTGATGAGCTTAATAGCTCGCTACTACTTGTTCGCTGAGCTGCTTTTTCTCTCCTCTCTTCTCTCCCCTCTCTGATTTTCTTTTTTTTTTTTTTAGTTTATGGCAAGTGGTCGGATTCATTTGTTTCTGGTAGTCTACACCTAGTTTTATTTTATGATTTTCTGTTTATTTATTGTCTATATGTCTCACTCTTGTCAAACGTTTCTCATTTTATAAATCTCTTATTTGGAAATTTTGTTTATGTACAATACAATCATTTTACTTCCAAAAAAAAATTGAAAATAAAAATCGTTAGTCAAAACAAGGTGTCTAATGTACGTATATGGTAGCTATTGCTGTTGTTGGGAAGTATGTCTCTATCTACGCGACTTGCCGACAGGCTTAGTCGGGTCCCTCTCAACCACATCTTCGACGCCGCCCATCTCTTCAAACTGATCCTCAGCGACACGGACTTCCTCACGTCTCTCCCACCAGCGGTCTTCGGCCAAATCAAATGCAGCCTTCTTAAGATCCTTGCCGCGGGTGTCGTTGTTGATAACCCACTTGGTGAGCTCAAGCTGTGTCCGCTGATAAAACGTGCGGAGAGTTTCGAACGGCTTGGGGTGAGGCAGCCAGGGTCTGGGATCGGGCTCACCCTCAGGCTCCTTCTCGTCTTCCTCTTCCTCTTCCTCGTCTTCCTCGGCCTCGAGGACTCTGTCGGCGGATTCTTCGTCGTCATCATCCTCATAATCGTCGTCTTCTTCATCGTCATCGTCTTCCTCTTCATCGTTTTCTTCAAGCTCCTCAAAGTTCTCCCAGTAAACCTTCAGACCATCAAGCTTGCCAAGATCAACTGAGTACAAACTGTCAAGGTGAAATTCTCTTTCGCCGCGCTCCCAGACACCGCCAAACAAAAATAGATTATCGTCAACAACGCACGAGGTAACGTTAAATCTAGGATGAGGTAGAGCAGTGACAACTGGATATTCTCTAATCTTAGGAGCCTCCTCCTCTTCCTCATCGTCATCGTCCTTTTTGATTTGATTCAGCTCCTTTTCCTTCTCTTCCTCATTGAGACCGAGCTTGCCTTCTAGAATCTTAGACAGGTTGGCCTCAAGATCGGCATCTCTTTCAGCTCTCTCTTGGGCTTTAGAGAGAATGGTCTGAGCAGCACGTTTTCTGGTAGCTCTGAGACTGAGCGAAAACCACTTGTTCTGTTCAATCTGGTATGCATAAAGGTTGTTGTAGAAAGTACTTTCCAAAGACTCTTCCGTCTCCTCCGTATCAAAAACACCGCCAAACAATACACCACGGCCTCTGTGGTAAACCATAGAGCAACCAACACGCGGCGAGGGTGCAAAAGGCGCCTTTTTTCTACGCTCCCATCGAACACCCTTAAGATCAGGCTTCATCTTCAGCAGCCATGAGTCGGTGTGGACCTTGCCTTTTTGCAGTCCCTTTCCTGCCTTGACCTTGGAGTAACCACCCCAGATAACACCACCTTCAGGCGAGGGCACAAAACTGTGACCACTTCTGGGATCGGGGATCATATGAGTAGTGGGAAACTCAACCTGGTGCCATTTGTAAGAAGTTACATCAAAAGCCCAGAGATCATTTAGGTAAACAGCAGTAGATAAGTCTCTGAAACCACCGTGAAGCAAGATGTAATTCTTCCAATAGGTCATTCTGTGGCCTGATCGGCCAGTAGGTCCTTTCTTAGTCTCAATCTTTGTCCACTCCTTGGTCTGGGCATCTAAGATCCAGGTATCACCATAATGGTAAAAAGTAGTTTGCTTTGGCGATGAAAACTCACCGCCAAACATAAGAACGATACCACTGGGATGAACACACATGCTGTGACCACTTCTAGGCAACGGTGAGTTGGGAGAAGTAATCTTCTTCCACTGATCGGTGTCGGGCGAGTAAGAAAATAAGTCATTGTAAAAAACGGCCAGGTTCGTGGTGCTTCCCTTCTTGACACCGCCACTGCTCTTGCTGCTTGTGCCGCCAGGACCGTCTTGCTGTTTCACGGTCGTTTCACCACCAAAGAGAAACAACTCGCGCTTACCCTGCACAGGAGAAGCAACCATAGTACCGTTAACTCTTCTTGAAGGAGGGTCGCAGTTAGTGATAGTCACAGCCTGAAACTCTTCTTGCTGTTTCGCATAGCTCGCCAAGATCTCGTCAATACTCATGTCATCCTCTTCATCACCGCCCATCTTTTTGACCATCTTCTTAGACTTGGTGTCAGACTTTGCGGCAATTTTGGCATTTTTTTCAGCCATACGAGCCTTCTTGGCCTCCTTATCCTTCTTCGTTGCTTTTTTGGCCATGGTTAGATTGCTTTGATCTGCTGGTAAATATGAGAAGAACCATCCTAATAAGTTGGATTCTGAGAAAAATTTCATATACCCAAATCAGAATGTTCAGGGTTAGGGTATTGAAGCATAATTTATACTTTTTTTCAAAAAATCTACGCGTAATCGAAATAAACAAACCTCAATGTAACGCGTCTTAATGAGCCAAACAAGCTTTGAAACCATGGATCATACTGATATTAACAGCACTACAAGAGAATCACTGTTGTCTTTAATACAAGGGCAGTCATTTTCGTCATTTACCGGCATGTCGTCGGCTGTTCCAGACGAATCTGCGGCAAGTGATATTGACGAGTTTGATCAGGTTAGCGAGAGAATGGACGTGACACAACGGTTGTTTCATGAGTATATTGGCCAAGGACAGAACAAAATTCTAGAAGAAAGAAACACGTACACAAAATCTTTGACTGAATTACGAGGTGAGCTATGTTTTTATTATTATTCTTTGACAAGGATTTGATTCTAACAGACCTGTAGAACAGCAAAAGAATCTGATCGCCGATATAGAAAAATATCAGAAAATGGAACAAGAATCCACAGAGCGTAAGTCAAACCACTTTGATTTGCGGGAGATTCTATCTAACAGTTTTTACAGTGCGTGCTGCCCAGCAGAAGGAAGAGGATGAGGGCAGAGAGGCTATAGAGAGCTTCCAAGCTAAATACAATGAGATGGATCAACTCAATTCTCAACTTGCGTCGCAAATTGAGGAAGTGCGTGAGAAGATTCGCAAGACCAAGGAAAGGCAGACACAGGAACGTCAAGTACTTAATGAGCAGATGTCTTTGGTGTCGCCCGAACTGCACTTCTGGGAGCAGACGCTAGGGCTCCGAATAGAGGGCATTCAGGAGGATGTACTGAGGTTTGTGTTCACAAACATTGACGAAAAGGACTACAGTCGAGAGTTTTCATGCACACTAGACCTCTCGGATGTGGACTCTCGGATTATTAAGACCCGCCCAGAGCTTGGGCCAGATGTGATAGAGTCAATCGTTAAAGTACTGAACGAGACGGGGCGGCTGAATTTGTTCTTAAAAACATTAAGAAAGGCGTTTAAAGACCTCGCGTAATCTTTTACGAATATTATTTATTATGAGTCTAGTAAATTCTCACACTCACTTTTCTCTTTTCATTTTCATAAAATTTTGTTCTTTTAGATTTCTTGGTTCAATTATTTTATGTCACTATGCATGGGCAGCTCAAGGCGGAATTTGTCTTGGACACCTAACCCAAATCTTAATGCTGAATGCTGTGAAGGTGATTTGTTTTAATATTTCTCTTTGGGATTGACTTTTCATTGATCAGGATTCTAATTTCTTCCTTTCTTCCTTCCAACGTGATCCCATAGTTCCCCCGGCCCACCATGTCAGCTAAATTTTCCCAGCGCACTACATTAACCATTGTGCTGCTTGCCTGTGTTATTTTTTTTGCTTCCCCCAGTATTGCATCTGTTGGTGACAGGCTGCCAGAGTTCCAGACCTGTCTGGCGCGTTGCGTTGAGACAGAATGCAATTCTAATCGCGAAATCCTACCGCTTTATATGCGGTTGATGTTCTGGACATGTCCACAGAACTGTGATTACACTTGTCAGCGCCTTGTCACTGTCTCGCGTATTCATCAGCATCTTTCGATTGAACAATTTCATGGCAAATGGCCATTTTTGCGCATGCTGGGAATCCAGGAGCCAGCGTCTGTGCTCTTTTCGGTGCTCAACTTCATTCCCCACTACTATGGTCTGCGGGCTATCAGCAAGCTAACCGCAAGTTCCGGGACTATTTCCGAAACGACTGCGCTTACTCCATTTCTTGTGCTTGTGTACAAGGGCTTCGCCCTTGTGGGAATGAACGCATGGATTTGGTCGTCAGTCTTCCATGTTCGTGACTTTGTTCTGACCGAGCGTCTTGACTATTTCTCTGCCGGTCTTACTATCACCTACGGCTTTTTTACTGCTACTGTTCGGGTTTTTAGACTGGATCTGCCCAAGTATGCTCATTTCCGCTACCTTCTTATTTTGATTTGCATCACTGCCTACGCTTCCCACGTTAGCTATCTTTCTTTTGTTACGTTTTCTTACTCATACAACATGCTTGCTAACGTTGTTGTCGGCCTTTTGCAAAACATTCTCTGGATTTGTTTTTCTATCAGCTCATACCAAGCAGCTAAAGCAAGTAATGGCAGCAGAAGTTGGAAACTGTGGCCGGGTCTGATTGTTCTGTCTATTACTCTGGCGATGTCACTTGAGCTGTTTGACTTCCCTCCCATTCTAGACATTCTCGATGCTCATGCTCTGTGGCATGCTGGTACTGTGCTGCCAACGATGTGGTGGTACGCATACATGAAGAGAGATATCAAAGAGCTCAAAACAGTTAAGCAGAAGGAGTAGATATATGAAATGTCTACTGAGCTACCATTTAAAAGTTTGGTAAAGCTTTAAAATAAAAACTTCATATGGACAAATCAATTTGTTCTTAAAAATTTTATCGAGATTAAAATGAAACTATAATGTTCTAAACACATTGGAGTTTTTAATGACCAATTTTCCGAGGACGACTCTAGAAGCAAAAAGAATATTGGGATGGGAACTAGCAAAACTTAACAAAACCACTCTAATAAAACAAATCATCCGCAAAAAATATGAGTGGCCAGTCTGGAAGCTTGACTATCACATCAAGACTTTTAAATTTGAAAATACATCATATATCAATGATTAAGATACGGTTTCCATGGTGATTAACAAATATATATTAAGAAAAAAAGCTTTGTAAAAAGTACTTATACCAAAAATGCAAATCAGGCTGAAAGAGTTACATCTCTCAACTTACAGAAGCTGGAAATTGCTTTGAGCCTCTGTTTAATGTTGAGCAGCACTGAGAGGTTTAGTGCCGGGGGAACCTGTTTCAACTCTTGCCTTGATCCATCAAAATAGACGTACTCAGTCAGAACATGCCGTATAGTTTTGAGGTTATCGCATTTGCATTCATAAGAGTCCTGTGATATGTTGAACCTCTCGAACCACTCTTTGGTTGAGCCATGATCCGTGCGTAGTTAGGTGATGATGCTCAAAATGCGACGCGACTCGTTTCGCAAGACGTGTTTCGTAATTAGCTTGGGAACTGCTAAGCTGACTTAGGCATCGGGTACAATGTTGCGATACCAGTCATGCTTTCCTCTTTCACCTGAGTCGTATTGGCGCTATCACTCTTCTAGTAATTTTTTAACCACGTTCTTTTTTACTTCATTATTCATCGACCAAAGGTTTTGCCATTTTCTATCATAGTCTCTAGTATCACGGTCAGTTGGCCAAGATGGCTTTTAAACAACCCTCTAATTGATCGATTGATTTGTTATTTTTGTCCGGTCAACCGGCATATTATACAATATTATTCATGAAAGGGATCACTACCGTGTGATATTTATATAGACAGTGTCTCATAACCGTGAATACCAATATTCTTTTAATTTCCGTTCCGTAAGCTTTCGCTTAAATTGTCATGTACACCTAACCATTGCCAGGATTGCTGAAAATTCTCGTCCTAATACTAGTTCGTCAGTACCAGACCTGCTAATAAAAAAGTTAAAAACGTCGGAGAGTGATAATCCACAATAAAAAAAACAACCTTCTGAAAAATAATAGGTCACGTGACTTTTTTCAGTACTTTTGCTGTTATCGTCATGCTGTCACTTTAGTTTATTCTCAGGACGATTAGTGTAGTGGTTATCATCTTCGCCTTCCAAGCGAAGGACAGGGGTTCGATTCTCCTATCGTTCATGCTTTTTTAGTCTTTTCAAGTAATCAAAAACTGAAGCTTATGTGCTGAAATAAACTGAATAAATAAGTATTGTACTTATATACAATCAGTTTAATGTCCTTATAACTATTTAAAATTATACACAGAAGACATTAATACAACAAAAATAACCCTTTAGCGGGGAATGCGCCGTTCGCTATATATTTCATTCACTGAGATGGCACCGAATTCTCTGCGAACTTAGTCCGTGTGTCAAGGGAAACCCGACGTGATCATCACAACAGTGCGTTAGAATGAGTGGGAGGGCACGTCAGAAAAACCTTGACAGGCTATGCTGTTAAGCTGACCATCAAATTGAGAAGGTGCGGTGACAAATCGAGGAACTTGACCACCGCTTCAATGCCTTTTTTGGTGTCAAGTAGAACATTGATGTCAAGCTCCGGGGAACATGTTCTCAGGTGCGTACGCCCCGATTCGCAGAGAGCGCAGTTCTTCAGCAGATGCACAACTGTTTCAGGCTGGCCACATTCGAGCTTATGATTTCTATCCAAGACTCCTATCCTTATAAAATAGGATCCAATACCGCCATGGCTAGTTCTCAATTGCACCACCGTGCTGAGGGTGTGACGGTTCGCTTTTTACATGATGCTGCGAAGAGGACTGTAGTTGCCTGGGTCGTCATAGAGACCAGGCTTGGTGAACCACCTGTAAAAGCCGCCTTTTGAACTCTCATCATAATCTGATCTCCAGGCTGAATAATAATAATAATAATAATAATAATAATAATAATAATAATAATAATAATAATAATAATAATAATAATAATAATAATAATAATAATATACTTTTGTCCGGCCAACCGGCAAATTGTACAGAGTTATTTATAAAATAAATTACTAACTGAATGTGCCAAATCTTTTAACGGGATTTGCCAAACTGCTAATCGAATATGCATATAGACAGTGTTTCATACTCCGAGAAGACCGCTTTTCAACTTATTTCTTTTTCATAAGCTTTCGCTTTAAATGCCAATCTCACCTCACCATTGCCCGGATTGCTGAGAAGTCTCGTCCCAAACTGTTATTCAGTTAGAGACCTCCTAATAAAAACAATTTTTTTTAAGTAAAAACCGTTGAAGAGTGATAATCCACAATGGGTTTGTAAGAACTCCTAAGAAAGAGTCCTAACGGCGGTGTGTTTGTGAGGGGCATTCACCTCTCGATATCCAGAAACCAACAATAAATCGTGGCTCTGGACTAGTAATGGGTTACCCATCTACATTCTGTCATCTTCAGTGCTCAACAAATCACCTCACTACTCAAGGATTACCCGGAGTAGTGAGTTACGTAATCTGATGAAAAATTTTCACCATCTTCAAGCACCCTCCGGAGGGTGGTGAAGTCCTGTTTCCAAGATTTGGATCTGTCGTTTCGAATCGCCTTTGTCGCTAAATTTGAACAGGCTCATTGAGCCCTGTACCATTCAAGCTTCAGGTATGCCATGTTAAAAAATTGTCGTCTTCATTTGACATTCTGTCGAATTGTCGTTTTGTTTTTGTCATGAACCACCTCGGATTCATCTCTTCAACAGAAAAGATGAAAGCATCAAGGGATTCTCAGAATGAGGGTAGTAATGCTCATTCGCAGCCGTATCAGTAGTCGTCCTTTTGGATAAAAGATGAGTTTAGCGTCATCCCAGGACGTTAAGCGTATGTCTGAAGTTCAAAGTATTTTTTAACAAAGGATAGGCATAAGTCTGAGCTTCAGGCTAATTCCTTAAAATTTAAGAAAATTCGGTAATAGTTTAGTGGCTAGAATTTCCGCCTGTCAAGTTTGAAAAAACAGCGCGCGGGGGACCGGGGTTCAATTCCCCGTTACCGAGAATTTTTTATTTTTGATGAAAAAAATATGTACTACTCATGACATAACTCAAATGAAAGGTATTTTGTTTTCTTTTTTTTTTTTACAAAAAATTCAAGTCCCAAAAATTTTTTTTCCCTAGACAACTCACTCAGGTCTTAATTTCTAACACTCTTTACTCTCACGAACCAACGCCAGGAGGCATTATTGTTACAACCATCACCAGCCCATCATGAAGTTAGATACTAGTCATATGAGATATCTCACCCCCGAGGATTTCAAAGTTTTGATAGCTGTAAGTCGAATGTTCTTTTTTCCGTTTACTATCCATTTAAAACCTTCCCATATATTAACACTCCCCTCTTGTGTAGATGGAATCGGGTTCTAGAAACCATTTTATTGTTCCCACGAAAGTTATTCACCAGATCGGTGGTTTGCGGAGCGAGCGCAATACTCGCCGTGCCATTTCAGAGCTTGCTAAAGTTAAGCTAGTTGGCCGCGAGCGCAACGCTAAATACGATGGTTACAAACTGACCTACCATGGCTACGATTATCTTGCGCTTAAGTCTTTTTCCAAGCGCAACACTGTTTTTTCGCTTGGCTCACAAATTGGTATTGGTAAGGAGTCGGACATTTTTGTTGTGGCGGACTCCAAGGGCAAGAACAATGTGCTCAAAGTGCACCGCTTGGGTAGAATTTCATTCCGCACGGTAAAGAACAACCGTGACTATCTCAAAGAGGGAAAGAGTCTTAGTTGGATGTTTTTGTCGAGGCTGGCGGCACAAAAGGAGTTTGCGTTCATGAAGGCGCTTTATGAAAACGGGTTCTCGGTGCCCAAGCCCATTGATCAGTCGCGACACTGCATTATTATGTCGCTGGTTGACGGTTTCCCTATGCGTCAACTGGTCGAGCACCAGAACCCAGAGCGTCTTTACAACACTTTGATGAACTTCATTGTGCGTTTGGCGTGCCAGGGCTTGATTCACTGCGATTTTAACGAATTTAACATTATGATCCAAGAGCACTTTACCACACCCGAGGAAGAAGTTGTGGTGATTGATTTCCCCCAGTGTATCTCACTTTCACATGTTGATGCGCAGCGGTACTTTGAGCGTGATGTCGACAGCATCCGGTCCTTTTTTGAAAAGAAGCTTGGCTATGTGTCGGAAGACTACCCCCGCTGGGAGCGCGATATCAAGCGCCAGGGCAAACTTGACCTTGAGATGGGCGCTTCTGGTTTCAACAAGAAGGAAATCCGTGAGTTAGAGAAGGCACTTGAGGAGAGTAGAGAGAACATTGGTGGTGAGGAGGACTTGCAGATTGGCGACCACGACAGCGAGTCCGAGGATGAGGATGAGGAGGATAATGAAGAAGAGGAAAAAGAGGAAGAGTCCGAGGAAGAAGAGGAAGAGTCCGAGGAAGAGTCCGAGGAAGAAGAGGAGGACGACTATGACACTAAAGTCCAAGCTGCGATTAGAAAGTATGGCATTGAAAACCTCAAGCAGGACAAACTCGGCAACTATATTTTAGACGACTTGGAGTTGTAATGATTACTTACAGTCATATTACATTTATTTTTGTATCTCTAATATCTTGAAGAAATACCAGGGTCATATATCATTTTTATCATTTCTTGTGCACCGCAGCGCGTGCCGTCCACCGCTGATTAATTGCCATTTTTTTATAGTTCTACTACTTTCTTTTTTCCTACCCTCCTGGAATTATCAAGCAATCCCACCTTTGCATCTATTTTTTTTTTTCACGTCCTCTCGTCAATCACCATGGTAGTTTACAAGATCTTTGATCAGGTCCCCGCCGAGGCGCAGCCCGGCCATGCCGATCCTGAGGCTGTGGTGCCTAAGCTGAGCATTGACATTACCGATGGGTTCTACCACCTCTCCGCGCGCGCCGAGGTCGCCGGCACGCTTTCTCGCTTTTTTGCTGCTACGGACAAGGTCTACATTGCGCATATTGACATCCCCTCGGACCGCACCATCACCCCGGCCGCTGGCCATCTGGGAAACGAGCCGGGCGAATCGCGCCTCCAATGGGATGAGGTCCAGCTCAGCGGCACCGACGGGGTTACGTACTTCCCACATATTTACGGCAAAATCCGCAATAAGCATGTTCTCAAGATTGAAACTGTGCACAAAAACGCTGACGGAACGTGGACCTTCTAAGGTTTGTGCAAGGTCACGAGCAATATAAGATAAGCTATATGGTTTCTAATAAAATATATAACAACATTAATAACATGAAACAGACGGCTCATAAGAAAAATAAAAAAAAAATGATTGCACAGATCATGAAAAAGTCCTTGAAGTACTAAATAAAGTAGTGGTTGTGTTAATGTCTCTTTATGTCGTTCATTTAGTTTGAGTATTCTTCTTCCTCTGACTCCTCCTCATCACTACTAATGTCCCAGCCCTTTGTCACGCGGCGGAACTCGAGCGGCCAGTAGGGATACTTTTGCCAGTCCTTGTCGTTGACCACAATGTTTGACAGTTCACCATGCACTCTGTAATCCGCTAGGCTTGGCTTGCTCAAGTCTGCCAAGAGTGTTGTTGTCGCTGTCTTCTCGTCGGTTTCGGTTGATTCTGAGGCCGATGATGCTGCTGCAGCCTGCGACTTGGCAACAAGCTCGTCGTAAATTGTCACAACGCAATAGCCACCACGTTTGATAAAAATTGTATTGCGGAACTTGGGCGGCATCTCAACCAGTAGCTCGGGTCCCAGTTTGATATGCGCTTCGTCTTCCTCTTCCTCAGAACTGCTTTCATCAGAGTCAGAGTCATCGTCTAATGGCACGGGTTTCTTCTTGTTGGTCTCTTCAGCAACAGGCACTTCGGCTTCAGGCGGGATCACAAAAAGTGCCTCAAGCTGGGGCCGCGAAGACTCAGGGATGCGCACGGTGTAGAGACTGTTGCCCTTGGCGGCGCCGACCTTGACAATAAACTCGGTGGGTTTGAGTCCATCGGGCGGAACACCAAGCGTGTTGAAAAGAGCTTTGGTTGCTTTTGCTTTTCCCATACTGACAGTGGTATATAAAAAGTAGTATTAATTGTTGTAGTTGTTACAATAACAGTGTTGAGAGAGAGAGAGAAAAAGAGAGAAAACGCTAAGCAATAATGGGCCTTGGGAGCTTTGGGAAGTCAGTTAAGCAAAGGGCCCTAAAATCTCGAATGCTGAAAATTTTCAGGTTCCCCAGCCTGCCTGCTGGGTCGGATTTTCAGCGAGACAAGTGTTAGCACATTGGATTACAACGCACATGCCCATATCCCAGTAGCAGTAGCTTCTTGAGAACAATAGTTCACGGTATGGTTAATCAAAAACGATTGTCATTTTTCTTTTTCTTTTTTTTTTTCTCTATATATGAACAAAAAACAAGCACAATAATATAACCAAACAATTCAATAAACACACATTTAAGAGTAATGCCAGCCTAGTTTGATGCTGGTGCTACGATCTAAAAGAAGAGCGTACTTACTCCTGCTCCTCCTCCACAGCGACCTCCGAGGCCTCTCTGTCAAAATGCGCCACCAGCTTGATCTTAAAGTCAGCGCAAGCAACACCGAACTGCTTGAGCAGACGTGTCTGCTTACCGTCGAGAGTCTGGCCCTTCTTGCAGACAGTGTAGTCGGCGGTCAGCACAACCTTACCGTTCTTGAGCTGCGTGGGCATGCCCAGTTGCCGCAGCATAGTCTCAAGCGAGTGCGCCATTGGCACATCATCCTCGGGCGCGAGGCGGCCACCGGTTGAATAGACAATACCTGCAGGAACGGTAAACTCAAGCGGCGAAACAAGACCAGCACGAGCAAAATCGGTCTTAACAAAGGAAGCGAAGTAGTCACGCACAACCTTTGGTGACTCGTCCGTCATCAGCAGGCCGACGTCACCAGACATGTGACGCGTCAGGCGGTCGAGGTTGTCGCGGTGCGCGGTCTCGGGCGTGCGGCCGAGCGCCTTTTGCATAACGCGCGTGCGGCCAAACAGTATCCGGCTGCCGCGCCAATCCTGGCGGATATCCTTGAGGAATGTGTTACGCATGTTGTCAACACCAAAGACCCAGGTGTAGGCATACTTGTCGACGCTCTCGCGAATCTCCTCGCCGATCCGCTCTTTATCTTCTCTGGTCTTCTTGTCGGTCTGAGTGAGGGCGACTGGAGGAGAATTGTTAGAATAAAAAAATTTCAAGGGAAATCGCAGTGAAAATCAATGAGTTTAAAACTTACCGAGCTTAGATCTCTTGGACTTGGGCATGATGATGTGTAATGATGATGGTGCTGGTTGGAAAAGTGGTCGGGAGAAAGAGGACTTCTTTGAGACTTCTTCTTTGCAAGGAAAAGGTGAAAGATTTTTTTCACTTTTTTTCGGCCATAAAATTTTTTTAGAAACACAAAACTCCCAACCCACTGAAGGGCCCTTGCCCTGATGTGATTTATCCCAACTGACAAAACATCAACAAAAAATAAACAGGTAAGGAAAAGACGTACATACATTCAACAAGACCAGGTTCTCGTCACGGCATCTTACAATTACCAGCCCTAACAATAGCAATAGTAGTATGAGTGATGATAACAGTAGTAGGAGCAGTAATATTGTTCCACCAGCAATCGATACTTCTGACTTGATCAGCTTCCATCTTGCACACTTCCAGGGCACGTACCCCCTCGGTATGGAACGGCTCAACATCGAAACTGCTAGTGGCCTTGAGGCCGTGTTGCTCGAAAACGACAAGAGTGATAACTACAATGAACAGGATGAAGACTATGATGATGGACTTGGATATTACCCTGACGGCACTAAGCGTACGCTTACGGATGAACAGATTGCATTTTTGCGGGCATCGGAACTGCGCCAAATCCAGCAGCATCAACAGCAACAAGCACAAAAGTAGCAGCAGTATCAAAAAAAAAAAACCAAAAGTAACAAAAAGGAGTGGTTTTGATAGCATCTATAGTCATGTTGGTATACACAAAGAAACGAAAAGTAACCTCTAGCAGCTGCAGACACTGTAGTATATTAACTATAGCATGAAAAGCTACTACGTATATGAGTGTGCTGGGTCGGGCTGTTCATGATCTTGATAATACATGCACCCTGCCAACGAGAATCTTCCTAGTACCATGCTCCTCCAGCAGCTGTTAGATATACTCTATGATCGGAAGCTTGAATGTACTGTTATATCTATTCTAAAGCCTACAAGACTTTATTGCTGGGCCATACCTTGCCCTCGATTGCTTATCGCATTGTACCATTTTATTTACGGTTTCAAATTTTTCAGTAATTCATGTATGTGTATATTTATATTATCTCTAGCAATCAAAAATATGTATGACTGTGAGCTTTTCTCTTTCTTTTTTTTGTTTTTTTTTTAAATGCAGTAGTATCTATCGCCAAAGTCACCCAGGCCGGGGCTAATGTATTTCTTCTCATCGAGGCAGTCGTCAATGGCACCGGTAATGATCTTGACCTGGGGGAACTTTTCAGTAAAGAGCTCAATGCCCTCGGGGGCAGCCAGCAGATTAAGGAACAAAATGCGCTCCTCGGGCACGCCGCGCTCCTTGAGCACGTCTACGGCCATAGCCGCTGAGCCGCCAGTGGCAAGCATGGGGTCTAGCAAAAAGACGTAACGGTTATCAATGTCCGCGGGCAGCTTGTCGTAAAAGAGCTTGGGTTGAGCCGTCTCTTCATCGCGCTGAATCAAGATCTTGCCAATGCGCACAGAGCGGCAGCACTCACGGAGACCCTGCTCCATAGACTCGCCAGCGCGCATGATTGAGACACCGCAGATCTTACCCTGAAACTTGACACCATCAAAGGTCGAGCCCGTGGGGGTCTCGATCGCCACGGGCTCAACGGGCAGCTGGTTAAGGCCCTCTTCGACGAGCAAGCGGATGATACGGTCGGCGTAAAAGATAAAATCGGAACGCTTAGTGTTGCGATCACGGATGATGGTGTAAAGGCCCTTGAGCTGGTTGGTCTGAGGAAGAACGATGACGTTGGACATGGCGAGTTAGTGACGATATATTAAGGTGGTCTGTTATCGACAATAAATAGTAGGTATAGACTGAATTAAAGTGAGAAAAAAAAAAAAGAAAGAAACGAAAGTTAAAACAGAAAATAAAAAGGAGGAGTAAAAAAAAATAGATTAAAATAAATAAAATAAAAAACCCCGAGGATCTTATAGATTTAAATATACAGAACCAAAAATTTTTCGAATGATAAAAAACCACTAGTTAGAAATTAAATAGTGGAAAAAAAATATATATCGGATCAGGACCTCTAGCAAATGGATTAAAGTATTCGTATATTCAGATTATTATTTTTTTTCACAGACAAAAAGACATGTGCCCATTGTAAACAGCTAAAATTCAGATTTAAAAAAACAACAATAAAAGCTCTGATAAGCCTTTTTTGTTCAATCTTTATCTTTAGGACTAGCACACACTCCCCCTTGTTTGCGTCTAGGGCCTGCCAAAGCGAGGGAGGAACTGCCATGATAGTGATTTCATTATTACATGTCAAAGACTTACGGATGTCGTACACTGTTTTATTTTTTTTGGGTTGGAAACCTTTTCTTTTTCTTCTCAGCGCCGCCGCCGCCCGTCGCCCGCCGCTCGCCGCTCGCCGCCCGCCGCCCCCCTTAAGCCGGCCCGTTGGGAGTTAGTGGATTTTGCCAGTTCAAGCCGCGGATGATGGGGTCGGTGCACAACGGCAGATGGGCAACAAAAAAAAAAAGGCTACAGTATCTACAAAAGCAAGACAACGGGATATATAATTATTTATGTGCACCAATAACCATAGAGTCGCTCCGAGGCCTAGCAGTTACTACCTGTTCAGGTCATGTGTATATATATTCCATCTCCCATCCTCGACAACAGGGCTGATCAAATCAAACACCTTCTTAAACATGATAAGGCCAAGATATAAAAGTTCATGTATTTCGTTAAAACAGTACTTTGAGAAAATTAGATTAGTATTGTAATAATATAATAATACTAGCTGGAATGAAACACCAGTAGAATTTTTTTTTTAGCCCAGGTTGAGGTGGCGCAACCGTGCGTTGATGCCACTGCTATATTCTTCATTGCTATCAAGCATGACATCTTCAATCGCTGGCAGCTTAGCCACATTCTTGTACTCTGGCGGGCTCAGGGGCACGTCGGCATACACGGGCGGCACCTCATCATCCCAAGCAATGCCGAGTCCAGACCGTTCGGTCATTACGAGGGAAAATTGCATGCGCAGTACGCGCGCGGCGCCCGTCGGCATCACCTGCTTTGACTTCATCATAACTGCTTCCTCGGCAACCACCATCTCCACCACAAGCGTGTGTTTTGCTAGCAATCCAAATGTAGGATCATCAATGTCACACCCGGCATTGCCCAGCGCCGAACTGAGCTCTGCCAGCAGTTCGATCTTGCCCTTTCCAGAAAAATCGGTCTTCCAGTTCTGCTTGATCTCACCCGCACCAATAATGCGCACTTCCTCAATGTAATGCTTCTCTTCAACCGGCGGTTGCGGCGTCAGCGGCTGCACCTGTGGTGATTGCGGTGGCTGTTGTGTACTATTACTGGAAGCTGGCGCCAATGCGGGTGACGCTGGGTTAGAGTGCGATACGTTGAGTGATGCCATAACAGCTGGTGATAGCATAGAGTTAGTGCTCGAGTGCACAACTGGAGACGATCGTGCGGACCGTGGGTGGCGCGATGCACTCTGCGACCGCGATGGCGAACCACTCTTGCTAAATGGGATATGTAAGTGTGCTGAGCACCGGAATTCCTGTATTTTCGCCTCTTCGTCAATGCGCCAGTTGATTTTGCGCATGCGCCAGCGGGTTTGACGGTGTGGGTTGTTCTCCTTTGATACTGCAACACCTTCGACAACAAGCTCAAATGGAAAGGCCGAATCTGGGAAAACAGTTGAGGGTAGCGAGATCTGCGCGACTATATCGGTTGGGGGGAATACGCGAACAGAGTTGCGGTCGGGTCCCCGAATGATTGAGCGCTTGATGTTGAGGGGATATTTGATTTCAAAATTAGGGAAGCGGTAGGCCGCACCGGGGTGGCTGGGATCAGCAATCATATGCTGCGTGTTATCTGGCACCGCAACAGCAACCAAATGATATGATACTGAAAAAACTGAATTCTTTGTAGTTGCCGGAACGGAGCCAGGAATAAGATGCGAAAAAGGGTAGACGTGAGAGGACTTGGGTAGGCTGACTGGATGGGTAAGCACATCCCAGCGGGCAAGCTCTGTGGTATGATTAAGGCAGTTTAGACACTGGCCAGACTGCGGCTTGATAGTCTTGACCTCCTGAATAATGGCCACATGAACTGTCTTGACAGGGAATGCAACCTTTTCGAGGACTTCGAGAGTGAAGAGGCCGGAGAGAAGGGCGCCGGTAGATTCAGTTGGTTTGCCATAGAGGACGAGCGGTGGTGATTCAATGCGGAAAGAAAGCGATACAGGCTGGGGCGGAGCAGGCGCTAGCACGGGAGTGGTCGAAGCACGGTGGGAAGAAACAGCGCGAGCTCGCGATGAGGCCCGCAGAGACGGTGAATTGAGTGAAAAAGCACTAAGAAAGGGACTAGGAAGAGGGGAACTGGACCCGCCAGTCTCAATAATTCCAGGAGACGGTCTACCAGTGCTATTAGCGGGGGCTGAGACTGGAGTAGTAAGCGGAGAGCTTAACCTAGAGGGTAGAATCATAGGCATGTTGACTAATGCTTTTTCAGTGGAAGGGAAATGTAAACTATATAGAGAAGTTTGTGAAAAAACGCCTTTCAAATAAGAAGACAAAAAGAGAAAGGAAAGAGAGAGAAAGAAAAAACAAAAAAAAATAAAGGATAGGAAATGGGAATAATAATAAAAGACAAATTTGGTATATGTATCCTAGGTCAAACGCCGGCATGTAATTTTATATATATATGTTAGGCTTAAGTGAAGAAGATGTACCACTTTTTGTCAGCTTTTACGCCATCGAAACGGCCAAGCACTGGCTGCGATAACCAAGATATAAAAAAGAAGTCCCAGATTGGTCAAATTTTTGGCTCTACTAAGAAGCAAAAAAAAAAAAAATTTGTTTATTTTGCAATGACTACGATTCTTTTTAGTACCTTTGGTTAGGGGTCAGGGTGTTTATCAAAATTAGGCAATCAGACATGAGCGTAAAATTAGTTGAGACTTCATAATTTCATGGTTCCTTTTCCATTCATCATGGATCATTCGATTCTATATTTCTAAGTTCCTCCTCCTTTTTTTTTTTTTTTTTGGAGAAGGGGATGCTTCACTTTCCTCCCTCGTAAAGCCCTTTACCCATCAAGTAACATGACCGCGGTCATCTCCGATAGCCCCCGACGTAAGCCATAAGTGTTCTTTTATCCTGTTAAAGTCGGTAACAACTCGAGCAATGATGGTCTATCCCCGGAATTTTTTGCCAATCGGCTTTTCGTTACTTTTATTGGAAGCTGTCCTTGTGACTATTTTTGCGAAAAGTCCGTTTTACGCATAACCTTTAAATATTTGTATACATATATTACTATTATTATTATTATTTTTATTTTTTGGCTGCAGCTGCTGGCTTCATTGTGATCCTTTTAGCTTTTCTCACTCACTCACTCATTCACTCTCTCTTTCAAATTCATTCATCCAGATCTTCTTCTCTGATCACCAGAAACCCATTTATTTGTTTGGCAACCCAGTTTCCTATCGATTAGGTAACGCGATGACAAAAACAAAATACAGCCGTTCGGTAATAGATAAGAGAGAGAAAAAAAAAAAAAAAAAAAAAAGTTAAAAAATAAACGTTCTCCTAAACAAAACAACAAGAAAGTTTTGACTGAAAAAAAAAATTATTACTGAAAATAGTTAATGTACTTAACGTAAGCAACAAAGGAAAATGCTTCAATTTCTAAATTCTAGAGTTGTCTGCAAGTACTTTTATTTTTTGTTGCTCAGCAGCTTCAATATCTTCGCCGAAATTTGAGACAATAGCTGGGTCGTACAGTCTGATCCTGCGACAACAAGAAACTGTATCTATTGGCCTGTCAACAAGTATGAACCCATAGACGTTGCTCCTTTTTTTTTTCTTGTTTGGTATTTTTTTTTTTTTATTCTTTTTCTTTGCGCCTGTCCACCAATAGTAAATTCGATATCGATAAGTAGCTGGCTTCATAACAAAGAAGCGAAATTCCAAATGTCTTGATGACATCAGTATTTTTTTTTTTCAACTGAATATGGCTGTCACATTCACTGTATCGTAAGACTAGTTGTCTTTTGAATGCTTTTTTTTTTTCAACTGGAATTCCACGTACACATTGGCGCCATCACAGTGCAGAATATCTTGGTGCCATGTTTACTATGTATTGTTCTAGTCACGTGTCCAGTTGTGCTCCTATCATAGCTTTTACATGCCGGCACAGCGACGGAAAAAAAAAGAGAAAAAAAAACTTTTGCCTAAATCAGTTCCTACACTAAAAAAACGCGTTTTTTCTCCCAAAAATTCATTCTATTAGTTGAAGTCAACACGGGGAAGAGAAAAAAAAAAAAAAAAAAAAAAAAATTCAAACACGCGCTACTTTTTAACACCAGCCAATATGACAACAGCACAACTAGAGAAAGCATTTCCGCCTCACCCCAAAATCCGGCTACATCCACTCACCGCTGCTAACGTAGTGGGGTTTCGCATACTCAATAACACCGTTCTGCAGTCCAAATACAGCGACAGGTGGTACAAGGACGCGCTAGCGCTGGCGCCAGGGCTCGCTCAGGTCGCGACTTTTGGCGATGAAGAGCAAACAGCACAGAATGTGGTGGGGGCTATAAGCTGCAAGTACGTGGTAGAACCGGCAGTAGCAGCATCGGGTGATGGGAATATGGTAAGAAGAAAGGCCTACATCATGTCACTTGCGGTGCTTGCGCCCTTCCGCATGTACGGCATTGCAACGCGGCTGGTTGAGGCGGTGATTGCCAGTATAATGGCCGCAAACCAGGCGTTGGCTGAAATTGAACAAGGTGTCCACGACGAACTAAAAAGTGAGAGTAATATGATCGAGGAGGTCTACGTGCATGCATGGACAGGCAGTCAGGATGCAATTGAGTGGTACCTTAACCGTGGCTTCAAGCAGACTAGTGTCGTGCAGGGATACTATCGGACCATGCGGCCCAAGCCCGGCGATGCCGTCATTCTCAGTCTCAAGCTTATGTAATATCTGGCAACGGGACTCAAAAACAACTTAAATATAATTGACACACATCGAACTATATATTTAATATTAAATTTTGCATTTTTTTTATTATTGTCGAGTTGTTGTTTTTTTTTTTTGTTGTTGTGGATAGGAGATCGAGTCACACAGTCATGGCCAAGTTTGATAAAACAACCTGACAAATATTTTTTATGGTTTGGCCTTCAGAGCTAGAGATCAAGAAACAGTATGAATGTTACCAGCGGTTCGTCAGCATAACCTTTCTTTTTTTTCATTTCTTACTGCGTCCTAACGGACAACAAGTTTTGGAGGGCTATCACCGAGAACTCTCCCTTCCCACGACATTACAAAATAAGGTTAAGCTCTTCTTTCCGACTCAGCTTGGCTGGTTAATTGGCTGCTGCTGTGGTAGTTATAAGCTTAGTTACTAAGAAGTCGAACCCCGACATGTTGTTGGTGTTATACGCTGCTGTGCGATAGTTTGGTTATTGGTATCTATTGGCTGTTATAACTTGAATCATGCACTATTATAATATTAATTTTTGGATTGTTTTTTTTTTCTTTTTTTAGTTATATGACTTGCACTTCCCAAAAAAAAAAAAAAAGGCATGTAGAAATCTGTTTTCCATTTATTTCTCCTTTTTCTCTTCCTCGTCAAAGTCTTGATCATCATCGTCAGACTCAAACTCGGCATCGGTATCGGTGTCGATATCACTCAGATCTTCCTCCTCTTCTTCTTCCTCCTCGTCTTCATAGTCCTTCTTCTTACTCACCTTCTCGCCCTTTACCTGAGCTATAGTTCCCGCTAATGAGTCCTCTTCGGCATCAGGAATGTCATACACATCCTCCTCAGTCTCTGTGGACTCCGGTGGGTTCTCAACCACCATCGGCACCTTCAGGCTCACATCAAGACCAAAGTACGTCTTGTTAAGTAGTTGAACTTCAAAGTTGAACGAGCCCAAGAATTGTGGCGACATCATCGACAGCTGGAGCTTGAAAGTGTTTACTTCAATGTCGTCCTGCGTCACCAGCTTAGACTCCTTTGTGATCTTGGTGATAGTACCGTTCGTCAGTGCAACAGGGCCATCGACAAGCTTGTCGCCAGGCGCGGACACAATTGCCTCCCAAGAAGTGTGTTCCGGCACAGGGAAGTGTGGCGCAATGACGTAGGGCAATTTGGGGCCCTTGTTGCTGTTGGAAAGCGGGTTTCTAAGAAGGGCCTCGGTTTCCTCCTCCTCTAAAGACTCCTCAGTGAACTTAGGGATAGTGTTCATGGGAGATGAGATAGAAAACTTGATGATCAGGTGGGCCTGAGACTGAGGAGGAACGACATCCTCACCAGGGACCTTGAATTTAGAAGACAAAACAGTAATCTTGGGTAGATTTTTTGCAGCATTAATAGCATTCTCAGTTTGAGCGGTATCCTTGGTTCCCAAAGCCTTTTTCGCCTTAGCAACGGGACTCTTGATCAGGTCATTAACTCTAGTGACGGTGGCGGCTAAAACAGCATCAGTAGCACCAGGCAATTGATACAATTCACCGCTGGAAAGAGACTTAATAGGAACTGCCTGAATAACGGCACGGCGCACTTCGATGATTTTAGTCAAAAGAGACGGGACTTTAAAAGCATTAGCAATATCTAAGAAACCATCCAGAATAGCAGGAACACGGGCAACAATAGTGATTTTGTCGAGTTCGTTCTTGACAGGCTTTCTCTCAAGATGAGCGTTTAACAGCTCCAAAATGTCATCAGGAGTGAGTTTTGGTAAAAGGGACTTGTACTCTGCAGCGCGGGAAACAAATTCCACAATTTTTTCATGGGTGATGAAAACAGGCTGATCCTTGATGATCTCTTCGAAAAACAAGCCAGCTGTATCTCTATGAATGCCGTTTTTAGTATATTCTTGAATGCTCCCCCACCATTTTCCGACAAACCAGGGTAGGACAACACCAAAAAAGATTGCATACAAAGAAACAACGACCGGTGAACCGGTTCCTTCAATCATCCACTTGGGCAACGCAATACCATGCGTGGTCTCCTGGGGTCCGTCGGGATGGCCGTATTTAATGAAATTTTCTCTAACCTCTTCGTCAGTCAAAGCTTTGTAAGCTTTGGTGATCTCAACAAATCGAGCCTCAACTTCTTCACGAGTGAAATTGCCGAGTTCGTGGACTTTATCGGGATGGTACTTCAAAGACAATTTTCTGTAGGTCGATTTGATTTCCTTTTCCGTGGCGGAGTATGACAGTTCAAGCAATTCGTAGGGATCAAAAATTTTGGTACCGTCAGCGCTGGGTTCCTGGATAGTGATCAAGTAAATGAGGCCAGCAAAGACCAGCCAGCCAAAAAAGACAAAAACATTGAGCTTAGTAAAAAGACTGCTTCGCTTCAACTTAGCTTGGTATTTTTGAATATCAGCGTCATTGTCGGCTTTAAATGTCGACTTGTATGTATCGGCGGTTTCTTTCTTAGCGGTAAATCTGCTGTAAGCGATCAGGGTCGCGGGGATGAGAACAACAGAAAGCAAAGTGAGAACAAAATAAGGCCAAACCTCGGCATTCTCATCATACGAATACCTTGAATCGCTCATGATGAATTAATTTGAGGGTGTCGAGGGGGTATTTGATTAAGGAAACTTTGACGAAAGAAATGAAAGATACAATTTCAGGATGATACGTGGAAGGAATTTTAAAACAATCCGACTTGACAGTATGTGCTGACATATACTGTTGCATGCGTAGATATGGGTACTCCCTATGAAAAATTTAAACACCGATTAATCAGACAGAAAAACAATCCCATTTATTTTTACTATAATTATCATCATTATCCCCAACATCAGCAACAATGTCTTTTCGTGGCGGTCATAGACATAATAACAACAGCAAATCTAGTAGTGATAGCAGTTTCGATAACAACCCTCTAAGGAACCGAATTAATAGCAATAGTGACAATGTTAATATTGAAATTAGAAATTGGCAGGGCGGCTCTCGGGACGATCTAGTTAGCTTCATTCACAGAAAGTCCCAAATCCGACTGCAAAACGTTCGTGTCTCGGGTTCAGTTCTTCATGCAACAGTTAGACCCTCCGAGGTTTCTATTATTAGCAAGTATAACGGCATCAAATTTGCTGGTGGCTCACTTGATATTCAAACGCCGAATGCTGGTCTGTCGAGCAACACACAAAACACCATTCAGCTGCTAGAAACATATCTTAGGAATCACTATTCACCCGAGCAACAGCTTCTAAGTCTTGAGAACTTGAAAAACGACCCGTTTTTACTTGAAAACGGTTTGCTGGCTAACTCTTCGACAACATCCAAGATGTTTCCTGCTTTAATGAAGGTCAGTTACTCAAAAATCCCGACTGTTGAGAGTGTCAGCCTGGCCAACAACAATCTTACGGATATCGTCTCTGTGACTACGCTCGCTGCTACTTATCCAAAACTTAAAAACCTCTCGCTAGCCAACAATTCAATCGCTCGATTCAAGGGACTGGAAAACTGGCGCCAGAAGTTCCCGCACTTGCGCGAACTTATTCTTTCAGGCAACCCCATCACAAGCACACCGACATACAAAGCTGACATGATCAAGCTGTTTCCCAAGCTCATCATGTTAGATGGTCAGGTCGTGCAAGATGCATCACAGGTGGAATCACCTCATTTACCTTTCCCGGTTAAGCAAAACTTTTTTGAAAATCCTGAAGTACAAAACATTGCCGGAGGCTTTCTTACTACGTTTTTCGACTTTTATGACAGAGATCGCAGCCAGTTGTTACAGCTTTATGACAACCAATCGACATTTTCTCTGAATGTCAATCCCATTGTTCCTCGATCCATGAACGTCAGTGCGCCAACTGGATGGGGATCTTCTATTTCGCTTTCGCGCAATCTTTCAAAGATCACTACAGTTACTGCTAGAGTAAATCGTCTATTTATTGGTCCCGGACTCATTTCTACAGCTTTCCAGAAGCTTACAGCTACTCAACATGATTTGAAAAGTCCCGAAAAGTTTTCTTTGGATGTTTGGACCGTCCGCGACATTCGCAGCCCTGGCGATCAGGGCATCATGATTTCAGTGCATGGTGAATTTTTAGATGGGCCGCAAAAATGGAAGAGAAGTTTTGATAGAAGCTTGATTCTTGTTCCTGGGCCTACTGGTAATATGATCGTCGCGTCGGATATGCTTACCATTCGACCCTATGGAGGAGACGATGCTTGGAAGGAATCTCCTCCTCAGCAACAGCAACCCGCGAACGCTGCCGCTAGTAGTCATCCTGTTGATGGTGGAATTCCGCCCGCAGTGCAGGCTCTAACACCCGATCAGCAAATTCTTGTCAACAACTTGATGCAAGAAACTAGATTGAAGGTCGAGTTTGCCCTCATGTGTTTACAACAAGCACAGTTCAACTACCCACAAGCCTTGGAGCTTTTTAACCAATCCAAGGCTTCCAATTCTATTCCACCAGATGCTTTTATGTAGATGTCATGTTTTTATATAGATGTTTTTTTTTTCTTTTTTTCTTTTTTTGCTTTTTTGGATTTTTTTTTCTTTTTATTCAACTATTAATATACCTGGTTAGTTGTTATTTCATTACACGTCATTACTATTAAAAGAGTCTATGGTGATGGAGGATATTCTTCGTTGGTTTGCCATAGTCTCCAGAAACCCTTGAAGATAATCTGGGCTCTGTTCAATATTGATGGTTTTAAACCCGTCACGCTGGTCAATGTGGTTGTTATTCAGACCTAGTTCTTCTTCCTTTCTTTTGGGATATACGATAGCTGTTGACGCGGTCATTGCGTTTCTGAGAATTTTTGAGATTTCATAGATTTTGGATTCAATAGTCGAGATTTCCAGCTCGAGCTCTAAGGTTTTCTGCTGTTCGGTGTGAATCTGTGAAAGGTACTTGTCGTGAATCTTAAGCGATTCATTGCTTTTGGTGTAGACAAGCTGACGAAGCCCTGACAAGCACTTATCAAGAGCTTGGACACTGTCGGTCAACAGTTGAGCGTACGCTTTATTCTTCAATTTCTGTGCGTGAATCTGAGATCGCAGTGAATCGTTGTCCCGCTCCAATATGTTCGAGACGGTCTCAGTGTTGCTTGACTATTGAAAAAGCACAGTTAGTAAAAAAATTGGTTTTCTTGAGATATATAGATCGGCTAGTAGATTAAGCTGGTCTTACACTTGGTTCTGTATCGGTATCGTCGTCATCTAGGCCCAGTGAGTCTGCTACTTCCAGTAGATCGTTTGTGGCTTCTCTGTTCTCCTCCAAAACTTGACTGAGCTGATTTATTAACCCTAAAACAACTTCAAAATCATCAGATTGTGTCACGTTAAGCGCTGCTACTCGTATGCTCATTGCGCGTTGTTATTCGTTTCAGAGTATGGGGCAAGTGAGTTTAGGAAGGGTAGGGGGAGAAGCACCTGTGTAAGAATTGATCAAGAAAAAAATTAGAAGTTTATTTACACAAATCTATGCACAAAAAAAATTATATTGATGTCAGTTGCCAGGCACTTTTTTTTACAGGTGGCCGTTCTCTCTGATATCTTGGATAGTTTCCACAGCTTGAGAGTATGCTGTGTTAAACAAGATCGACCTCTGTTGGTTGCTGAAAGGTGACAGGACGTAATTAGCCACGACCCGTGAATCCTTGGTGTCAGGTCTATCGATGCCTATCGCGATTCTTGCGGTCGGATCCGCGATCTTTGCTTTGATATCTCTCAGGCCATTGTGACCACTCACTTTAAAGCTTTCTGGTCGGTACTTGATCTTTCCCACCGGCAGATCGAGCTCGTCATGTAAAATAAGAAGCTTCGGATCGTAGTCGTGTGCTTTTGTCTGGTTTAGCCATCGCATGAGCTTCACGCAGGCATCACCACTAGTGTTCATATATGTTGAAGACTCAAAAAACATGAAAGGTTCATCATTTTTTATCGATACTTGCCCCCCGGTGATACTCCTATGGCTGCTGAGCAAAGGAAAACTAAAGTCCTTGACCATTTGTTGCAGGAACATGTGGCCAACGCTGTGTTTGGTGGATTTATACTTTGCACCAGGATTCCCGATAGAAACAATCTGGCAGCATAATAGTTAATGAGTAGCCGGAACAAAACTCTAGAAAATGGACGCACTTACAGCCAGAAATAAGGGCTTTTTTGAGAGAGTCGACGCCATCTTGTATGTATTACGATCTCACTATATTTTTGTTGTATAAAGAGGGAGAAGAGAGAAACAAGCAGAAAATTTTTATATTCCTCATTCATCAATTACGTTAAGCAGACCCTTAATCATGGCCAAGCAGGATGTGAGGTCCTTTTTAGTAGTCTTAATAGACTGTTGTTTGTTCTGAATCCAGTCAAATTTGCGCTTCAGGCGATTCCGCGACTTCAAACTATCCATTGAATCGGCTACCGTTGCCCATTCGGCAATCTCCTGGCGAATTTTTGGTTAGTAAACAACGATTCTAGTCACCACGATCTGCTTGTTATTCTTTACACTGCACAGTTTTTCAAACTCCTCCATGAGTCTGGCGTGTTCAATCATGTATTCATTTGCCCATTTCTTGTATCCGTCTGAAATTTCCTCTACAGTGAGCATCTTCAAGGGCTCTTGAGCTTTCTCTGGTTCTTCTCCACCTTTGTTATCTATAGATTGTTGCTGTTGTTGTTTCTCTTGATTCATTGTATTTTACTTTTTTTTTTCTTAGTGAATGGTGTAAAGAAAGGTGGAAAACCTAAACCCAAAAACCAATCGAGGACATTTTTATGTTTTTTTTTTATTTCGCATCTTCTCCTGGTTTTTTCCTGCTTCTTCTTTTCTCCCTCACCGCTCTCATCTCTGAATTATGGCCTTTGAATCTTAGCTTTATTGCACAAAATAAGCTCCTCTTCTTTTATTTATTCTCTGTCGGCATTCCCAATAGATCAAAATGTCAGATTCAACAGGCCAGCAACTCACTCCAGATCAAATCAAAGCTCAACAAGCTTTGGCCAGTCTCACTCCAGCTCAGCGGGAAAAAATGACATTGAACCATCGTATCAAGGTCAAGACTCAGGCTCTCAAACTCAAGAATGTTTGGGTGCAAGTTTCTGTGATTTTAGCTTGGTTCATTGCCCTTCAGGCCATTTCCCTGCTTTTCTTTAAAAAAGGCTTTCTTCTATCGCGCCCTGTCTTGAGTAACCACTCGGAATGCGCTATTTTACCTTTTGATTCCAATGAGTTCGACCTGTTTTCAAATGACAATCTGGAAAAAGACTCCTGCTGGACTCAAAAGTCTTTTGATCGTGCGGTGATTGTGGTCATTGATGCCTTGCGCTTTGATTTTGTCATGCCCAATGACCCTTCCGTTGGCAATCCTGATTTGAACTACCTGCATTCCTTCCCCTTCCTGTATGAGCACGCGCAGCAAAACCCTCAAAACTCGTTGCTTTTAAAATTCATTGCTGATCCACCTACCACAACCTTACAGAGACTTAAAGGCCTGACTACAGGATCGCTTCCGACATTCATTGATGCGGGATCTAACTTTGCTGGTACTGAGATTGATGAGGACAATTGGATTGGACAATTAGCCAAGCTTAACAAGTCGATTTCACTTATTGGCGATGATACTTGGATGGCTTTGTTCGAGCCGAATTTCAACTCCAAACTTACTCACCCTTACGAATCTCTCAATGTAAAGGACTTGCATACTGTCGACAATGGTGTAATTGAGCACATATTTCCGATTATTGAAAACACAAGTGAAACTGATGAAGAGTGGGACGTCACTATTGGACATTTATTAGGTGTTGATCATGCTGGCCACAGATACGGACCTAACCACCCTGAGATGAAGAAAAAACTGGAACAGATGAACAGTTTTATTCAGGATGTTGTCAATTCCATTGAAGATGATACTTTGCTGATTGTCATGGGTGACCATGGTATGGATTCTAAAGGTGATCACGGTGGTGAGTCCCTTCAGGAGGTTGAGTCGACTCTGTGGATGTATTCTAAAAAACCCTTTTTTGGCCGCTTGGAGAAGTCCTTTTACAACACTACCGCGTATGGCGAGAACCATAGATCTGTTAACCAGATTGATCTTGTTTCGACGATTTCCTTGTTGCTTGGTCTGCCTGTCCCGTTTAACAACTTGGGTTTCCCTATCATTGAAGCGTTCCTTGGTTCCGAATCTGATGATTTGCAATCTGTTGCTAAAGCTGATTTTTTAACCGCTGCTCAAATTCATAAGTACACTTCGACTTTTGGTGGTATGCTAGCCAGTGACGCTGCTGCAGAAAAGTTGTGGGAAGAGGTTCAGCAATATGCTAAGGAAGGCAAATGGAGCTTGCTTGTCGAGGCTAGCACTGAGTATCAGAAGTATGTTTTGGAGGAATGTCACGTCCTGTGGGTCAACTTTGATGTGGTTAGTATGGTTATTGGTATCACTCTTATGGCGTTCTCTGCGGTTATGATCTACGTATACGCTAGAGTTCTTCCTGTTGAGCTTGACTCTATTTATGCTTTACTCTTGAAAACAGTTTCTTCTGGTGCTTCTACTTTTGGCCTTGCATTCTGGGTTGCCTCCAGAGTTATTCATTTTCCCTTTGAATCTCCAGTTTATTCATTAGGACTTGGTATTGCAGTTGGTATCATTGTTGGATACTTTGGTGTTGTTGCTACGGTCCTATCTTCCTCCAATAAGATCTTCCATTTACTCTTTGCTCCTAAAGACAAATGGTCTATTGTCGCATTTGCATTTACTATTTTACACGCATTGACGTTCACTTCTAACTCTTTTGTGAACTGGGAAGATGGAACCTTGACTTATTTGGTCACAACCATAGGTTTCATCTTTTTAATCTACTCGCTGCAAAACCTCACTGACGACAGGTCCAAGGTAATGGCTGCATATTTCTCGCTATTGATTATGGGTTTCTCGAGACTTTCGGCACTTGTCCGTGTCTGTCGTGAGGAGCAAGGTACTACTTGTATTACAACTTTCTATGAAGAGGGTACTTCTACTGCTTCCTTTAATCATGTGTTGATTCTTGGCTTTGTTTCATTGATTCTACCTTCCACTATTTCCTCATTTTACACCAACACTGCTAACTTTAATGGATCTGCTTCAGTGTGGATTTCTTATGGGTTGAGAATCACCATGTTTATGTCTACCACGTTTTGGGGCATGGATATTGCTGAGAACAAAGGCTGGGTTGCGGTGGGACCAGCTCTGACCGCTCTCAAGGAGGTCAAGGTGCTTATCGCTCGTATTCTGTTTGGTGTTACTTTGTTTGCTGCCAATTATGCTTGGTACAGAGGCGCTCTCTGTGTTAAGATTGAATTTTTCAACAACGGCAACAACAGCGACCAGAAGGTGCAGGCGCGCATTCTGGGCTACTCAAACATCTATGGTTCCACGCTATTTTTGGTGCTCATCAACTTTTTTGGTGTCTGTCTGATTGCTTCTAAGCCTCTGGCTGGTGTGTCCTTGTCGCTTCTGCTGGTTCAGATTTTGGCTCTCTTGGAAATTTTGGACCTGAACGACCTTTATGTGTCGCCAATTGGCCCCATCTCCTTGGGCTTGCTGGGTGCTTCGCACTTCTTTACGACAGGTCACCAGGCGACACTGCCATCAATCCAATGGGATGCTGGATTCATTCCCGCTGAGTCCATTTTGTTCCCGCTAACACATGCATTCATTCTTTTTAATACCTTTGGATCCCAAATTCTTGTTGCACTGGCGGTGCCGTTGGTATCCCTATGGAAAATCTCACCATCAAAGGAGCCATCTTCGCTGCTAACGATCACCAATCGTGCATCATGCACACTCATTTTGTATCAAACCGTTGTTACATTGAGTTCCATGATCTTTGCAATGCACTTTAGACGGCACCTGATGATCTGGAAGATTTTCGCGCCACGCTTTATGCTGGCAGCGCTGTCGCTGGGTGTGACGGATATTGCGGTCTTCTTGGGTGTGGCTGTTTTCGCGGGTAAAGCAGTCAGTTACATCAACCAGGTCTTCAACACGTAGCGAATAAAAAAGAGGGTTGGTGATATATAAATACACATTAAAATAGTAAACCCCCTCTTCCTCGCTAAAGAAGAAGAAAAAAAATTAATAGTAACAACAATGGACATTATAGAGTATTTAAGCAATAGAAAAAAAAACACGTATATATTTAAAGGTCAAGGAGGTTGAGAACGCTGTCGTTATTGGGATCGGAACTATCGTTGCCTAGAGAAATAAACTCACTGCCCGCGTCGTCGTCAAGCAGGCCGGTATCTAGCTGTTGCTGATGAGACTGCGTGGTAAAATCTAGACTACCGTTAGTAGTGGTTGTGAGAGCTGTGTGATCGGGACGAGTAGTCATGGAGTTAACGCCGGAGTTGGCACTGCCATCATCGTCGAGGTTGAGACCCGTATCCGTAAGCACCGTCGCCTCAAACGTCGTGTCGGGCTCGCTGTATTCAAATCCAAACTCGTTATTGCCCATAACCATATCCTCGTTAGCATCCTGTACCTGAGAGTCCGGCTGAGACTGGTCCTGACCGCCCAGCTGCTGGTCCAGTTGTTGCAGCTGCTGTGGCTGTTGTTGCTGTTCTTGCTGCATCGTAGACGACTCACCCAATGTGGACGGCGAGGCCTCCTTAATGACCTCAAACTTGGGTTTGAATACAACGGACACCCCAAGTTTTACTTTAACCTCGGCCTCAATTTGCTTGATATCATCCGCAGGGGCGTCGAGTCCCTGTCGAAGCTGTTCCGTCAGCTTTGCCAGCACTTTTGCACGCTCACTTAGCCCCACTTGAGACGACAAGATTGTCGTTGCTGCCACCGCCTTGGCTTTTTTCTTTTCCTCTTCCTGCTCGGCCTCACGTTTCTGTTGCTCCAAGATGGGACGAATATACAAGCTCATAAGCTCATTCTCAACCGGCACGGCGCCCGCTTTAGCCGGGGTAGGGACGAGCGCGTGGGTGGGGACAGCCGAACCGACAACAAGATCAATCCACTCGTGGTAGCGCAGATAACGCATTACGGCGGCATCGCGCACACTTAGCAGATCCATTGCGTCACCGAGTCCGCCGGCCTCGTCTGCATCAGTTGCATATCGTGTCAGCCCTCCTGTTGCTGGCGCGCCTGCCGCCGTGGCCACTGATCCTGGGTGTTGGGCTTGGCCCGCAGCCGCTGCTGCGGCGGCAGCTGCGGCCGCTGCAGACTGCTTGGTGATCCGGCCGGAATTCTGAACCCCAATCGCATTGCGCTTCGTGTATGATGTGTTGCCTCGTGGTCCTACCATGCTGAATGTGTATATATATATATGTGTGTGTGTGTGTGGTTGGAAATTAAACGCGTAAATGCTGCGGGAAAAGCTGCTAAGTATTGAAAAAGCTTTCTCTCAGAATAGATATTAGTATGTTGTCTTGAAAAAGATGCTTCCCTTTGTACTATATCAATTGCTTATATCGCTGAATAATCGTGGCAAATAATTCCTAGCTGTAATAGTCACCGAAAAAAGATAGATAACGTGCGTGCTTGTTTTTGGTGATAGCTATATTTAAATGGAAGCAGGCCCTTTGATATGAAAAATGAAAGTCGCGACTGACGAGGAAGGAAAAAAAAAAAATTAAGAAAACATAAAACTTTAAAATAATTATCAAGTCACATGATTAGTTTTTTGAGTCTAAAAAACTAAGCGTCACAGACAGGATTCGAACCTGCGCAGGTAAAACCCAATGCCTAAGCTTACAAAATAGCAGGGCATCGCCTTAACCACTCGGCCACTGGGACAGCTTTTTAGTAGAAACTTGCAGTACACCATAATATAGTAGTCCAATAAAAAATTACAAAGTAATTCAAAAATTTTTTTTTTTATTGTTAATTAACTTTTTAGCATTATAAATTTATTCTTTTCATGATTTATACTTATTTAGTAAACTTATTGAAGGTATGAATTAGTTTTAAGGCAATTTTTTGTGTGCATTACTAGAAGAGTGGCAGCGCCAATACGACTCAGGTGAAAGAGGAAAGCATGAATGGTATCGCAACATTGTACCCGATGCCCAAGTCAGCTTAGCAGTTCCCAAGCGAATTACCAAACAAGTCTTGCGGAACGAGTCGCGTCGCATTCTGAGCATCATCACCCAACTACGCACGGGTCATGGCTCAACTAAAGAGTGGTTCGAGAGGTTCAACATATCACAGGACTCTCATGAATGCGAATGCGGCGACCTCAAAACTATACGGCACATTTTAACTGAGTGCGTCTATTTTGA
>JAJMRT010000673.1:0-10454 GCA_030558065.1 Geotrichum phurueaensis
ATAATAATAATAATAATAATAATAATAATAATAATAATAATAATAATAATAATAATAATAATAATAATAATAATAATAATAATAATAATAATAATAATAATAATAATAATAATAATACACTAGTGAACCTACACACGGTTCATAGCAGGATTTGTTGAGTTTTTCATGTTTCTTTTGTTCAAAAAACTTTTTGAACAATAAATCTTTGCAACCAGGTCCAGATATGTATAGAAATTTCTAGATTTATGGGTACAGTATTTTCGTCTCCTGAATTTTTCAAACCAAAAAAGTTATAACCAACTATTCTCAAAAAAAAGATAAATAGCTGGCTCTCTCATGGTTTTAGTTGAGCTCATGCATTTCTTATGTTGACAATTTGCACTTGGCTTCGTCAACTTGAAAACTCAAGTTAATTTTGATTTTTCGAGTTCCAAGCTTTCATTAACATTTTATTCATGGCAAACAAATTTTCATACACGACAGAAAACTCAATCTACAGCATCATCATAGAAGCCTCAACCGCAATACGTAATACAGAGATTTTCAATTGAGAGAATTTTAAATCTTACATTAGCCTATTTGTCTTTAAATTTGGGCTCAATGTGATCTGTAATAACTTGTATCAATTAAATAAAAAACTTATGGTTTAGAATTGTTTTGCTTACCATGATTCATTTTTCTTGAAATGGAACTCGCCTTCGACTTATTTTGGTTTTTATTACATTATCCCAAAAATTGATACTACTAAACTCAACGATGAACAAAAAACTGTCTTAGAAGCTTCAGTAAACTATCTAAAAGTTCCAAAGCCTAGTTTATTTATGATTATATAATATGTTATAATTTGAAATTTTTAATTTTGTTCAGTGGTTAAAAGACGATGGTACGAGATTTTCTTGAACAGAGAAAAAATATATATTGTGCATAAGCCAGCGATTAACATTAAGCTCATCATTACAACTACAATTGAGATTTTGCGACAGACTTAATTGCATGCTAAGTTTTCTGGACTCTTTTTTTTCAATTTTTGCTTTTCTCTGCAAAAAAAAAATGTTTATGAGAAATATTAGCTTTTAGACTGAGGTTTCCTTTCTTACAAAGATAACGAAGTTGTTGTGATTAGTAAAAAAAAAAGTCTCCGTACTATAAATTGAAACTGAAATATGGAATACAATAAAATAGTAATAGTGATAACAGTTTGAAAAAGCTTCAAAAATCTCAAATATTTTTTATATCAGATTAATTCACGGAATACTTTTTTTTTTTGATTCCAATTCTTTTGGTTGCCCGAAGAAACCGGATATATTAAACATTGAAGTCTGTCGGATAATTATCAATCACTTTTAGCATTGATTTTATAAACTCAAAATGCTTCAACTCTGTAGTTATGAACTAATGAGTGATCCATGTAACAAGCTTATCTGCAACCTACTTAATGGAATTTTAGAATAGTTGGTATTGTATTTATTTCAGGGTTTTGATGATAGTTTTTTATCTTTTTTTCTTACTGCAAAGCTCATATAAATATAGAAAAACTAACTAAAAAGTAGAATTTTAGCTCTCATTTCATTTCAGGTTGGAGACCTGAGGAGCTTACTAATTATATAAATATGTTCTTCTCCTAAAACTTCGGGGAGAGCAATATATTTATATAATTACCAAGACCCTCAGGTTTCCAACCTGACACTTCATATCAGTCTGAGCTCTAAAGCCCACAAGCCACTCTCTGCTTCGTCAGTGAATTTCTACTGATTTCGTTGCCCAGTATCCAGATTTCCGGGTTAGGAGTTTTGACTCTCAACCTTAAAACCACATATAAATAATTTACATAGTCAGTTGGATACCATACCATATAACCATAGCCATAGCAGCCAAGATAGTTGTCCTAATACATCTTGGGATGAAGTGCCTCAAAAAGGAGAATGTTAGTAATCATATAGCTTTGAAATAGCAGTTGTAGTAGCTATTTCAATCTACTTTAGATTTTATGGTAATGATAATTATTACTGAAAACAAAGTTCTGGAACGTTGTGGGCCAGGGTTAAGCGTAGATGCAACTCGAAATTCAAAAATAAGTCCAGTTTTCAATCTCTGTTGGTTGGGTAAAAACCGAATACCTATTTTATGAGCTCGTTACAGAATAGAGAAGGGTGCACAGCAATCAGAAGCACGGGCCAAAGAGAAGTGAAGGGCGTCTGGCGTGGTTAGTGTTTACCGCAAGAGCTAGGACAGTGAATGCTTAGTGTTACCTTTTGTTTTTCTTAGTGTTTCTTGTAGAGCAGGCATCTTTTTCAGCAGCTTGGACTTTGGGTTTATCGGGTCAACTGTACAGAATTTGCGTGGCATATTTTAACGTTAGAGTTAAATTACTTTGCTCTATCCTCAATTTTTGCTTAACCATGAAATCTTTCCGCTTCAAAAGATAATGACACTGAATGACTAGAATACATATATAACTCCTATAGTAGGAAAATGAACAATAAAAATTGCATATATAAGACTGATGAAATAATATCTGAAATTTACCACTTCAGTTTATATTCTAAAGCATATCTATCCTTATTTCCGGATTTTTCGGAGGAAAATTTTTTTTACAAGCTTTATGAGTGAAAACTAGCCAGTTGGTTCCAGACTTTTGAGTCTGAACCGCAGTCTAACAGTAAATCTTGGCTAAATATAGTACATACCTGCTGCGTTACTGGGGCTGCGCTTACTCTTTAGAAATTAATTGTTGTGACAATTTGCCTCTGCAATTTGAAGAGTAAATTAGCGATATGTCTTCAGATGAAGACTCCTACCATCCAGTTTTGTAGAATTTGTTTCACTTTTTCTTTTTCGCTCTAGAAAAACAAAAACTCCTTTTTTAATTTAAACATCTTTAAAAGAAGTTGAGATTTCTTCTGTACAGTACCGAAAACACATTGGTTTGAGCATTTTTCTTTTTACAAAAACCAAAAAAAAAAAAACTTTTAAAATTGCTTTTTCTTTTAACACACCAAATGTGTAAACAAACTTTTTTCAAAATCTATAGTTGGCGAACTTAATTTTATCTTTTCTTTTTGGGTTTTAAATTTTTAATGAAGACCTAAAAAATGATAAGTGCATTTCTTCAACGAGTTTAACACATTTGAGCGTGTATAGCATGTATGCAGCTTTGTATTTGGTCAAGTAAGTCCTTTAAGAAATAGCAGTGGTTCAATTTATAAATATATATATTCTGCTTTCTCGTCCTTTTTCTTCCCTTTCCCCCCTCTCCGAATCCACTACACATCCACTTGATTTTACGCACTTCGCTAGTTCCCTTATTGAAATATTCTTTCGTCATTAAAGCATTTATTATGATTCCGCAGGTATATTTTCCTCATCATAATGATGTTGCTCAACAGCAGCAACAGCAACATCCTCAAGATATCATTGCATCTCCTTTAAATAGACACATGCTTCATCCATCTCAACAGACCTCAAATCCAGTTTATTACAATCCCCAGAGCCAGCCAGTGTCATTAAGCAACACTCCTTGTATGGCACCTGCGACCCCAGAATCTCCAGCTTATAAAGAAAATTACGTATATCCTCATGAATTTATTAGACCAACTTCAGCGATTGAAAGCGTCCATACATCTAGCTATTTGTTTCAAAATCCCCCTCAACCACATGTTACCATTATGAACTCAGATTCTACCAGTGTCGACAACTCACCTCTTTTACATCGCACTACAGTTCCATCTATAAACCATCACACAGTCTCTTCTGCTTCCCAGTTAGAGGCTGAGGCATTAGAAAATGATCCTTACTTCATCCCTGTTCAAGGTATTCTTCCTCCGTCTAAAAATGATAATGGTCGGTACGAATGCCAGCTTTGTGATAGATCATACACTCATGCCAAACACCTCAAGAGACACATGATGAGACACACTGGCCAGAAACCTTATGGTTGTTCTTGGTGCAATGCGAAGTTTACCCGACCTGATATCAGAAAACGTCATGTTTCGAAATGCAAAGTCAGACGGAAGATGGAGGGTCTGGAAAGCATCAAAATTGAAGAAGAGGATCCTGCCAAAATGATTGAAAAAAGCAAACTCAAAGCTGCTGCTAAAGCTAAAGCAAGTTCAGCTTGTATCAAGAAGTCGACTCCTGCCATCAAAAATAGGCCTGCCACAAGAGCTATGCCAAAGACAGTTGAATCCGCTTCAGATATTTCCACTCCTGAGATTGATGTCAAGCTTTTGCCTAAAGACCACCAGTCTGTCAACGCTGCTCCGGCAGCTATGATTCAAGCTCAGCAAATGTATCCCTCACCATACCTCAATGAGGCCACATTTGATTCTTCTCTATTGGAAGCCTCCATCAAGAAAGAACTTGAAACCTCTACTTCTGCCCAAGTCGAACCATTTTATCAAAACACTCCTCCTTTAACTCACACAGTCTATGTTAGCGCTATGCCAACGCCTTCAATAATTCCTTCCACAGTTTCTTCTCCTGTTATAGGCTTGCAAAGATATTATTATCAGCCCATAGTTAACTATGGTTTGTATTATGAAAATCAGCAAGCTAATCAGCCACCACAGATGTCAGTTCTAACTCCTCAGCAGTATCACCCCCAAAGAATTGTTTCTGACACCACTTCAGCTACGGCTGGTGGTGTAGTTTACGGCGAATCTCCCCTGGAAACATTTGTGCCTCCTGTTTATCAGTAACAATGACACATGTTATGTTATTTTTTACTAGAATATCCCATTATTTGGGGAAAAGAAATGTTTTCAATAATTTTTATATTTAGTCATCATGTATATAAATGTTGATCATTTATTATTTATTTATTATAATCGATATCAATAAACTAATTAATTAATTCCTATATTTTTCATTAATTCTATTATTTATGCGTTTCCTTTTTATATCCTCATCACTGAGAGCTATAAATACTCGTAAGCTAGTCTAATTTATTGTTTGTATACGTTTTTAAATTTACCTCGGCCATAGCTGTTAAACAACGTTAGTTTCAATCTCAAAATTTCCCGTAATTGGATCGCATTTATTTAGTTTCTTTTTTAGTTATTTATCCATTTATTAAAATAACCTCATTGAAATCAAAAAAAAAACTGACTTGTATTAAAATCACGTTGCATCGAAAATAACAATAATAATAATGTATATAGTATTTATATAATCAGTTTATTGTCCTTATAACTATTTAAAAATTATAAACAGAAGACATTAATACAACAAAAATAACCTTCTTAGCGGGAAATGCGCCATTCACTATATATTTCATTCACTTTGATGGCACCAAACTTTTCACGAACTTAGTCGGTGTGTCAAGGGAAACCCGACATGATCGTCACTTTAGTGCGTTATGTTGAGTAGGAGGGTCAAGTTGATATATATGAGCGATAAATAATCATCAGACTTTTTTGTTTTTGGCTGAAACAAATGTCACATTTTATTCAAACTAGACGATTCTTAACTGTTAAAAATAGTCGAGCACTTGCAAGATTCCTTTTGAACGAATTTAAGAAGAAAAAACTAAAGGTCTAATCAAAGGTTAAGCTAATGTTTCTTAATAGAATATTTCTAGTTGGTTGCAGGTATTTGCATGAATACCGCAATTTGTTTCCAAAGATTTTTTTTTTTTTTAATTTGGAGCAAATCTGACCTCGGCTCAATGAGTTGAAAAGGTTCTAACTGTTTGTAAGGTTCATGATCAAAGGCGTCCTTCTAAATTTTGTTTAAAATATACTAAATTCTTTTTCAAAAGCTTTTCAAAAAAATAACCATTTTAGCTTATCTAGAGACTATATTTTAAGTATTGATTAAATATGAGACCGCTAATGTACCGAATTGAATTTTCAAGTTAAAACCAGTTTTGAACATTTTTTTGAATAGAAAGCTTTGCAGAAATTTAATAACTCAGCAGTGCAGTTTGTTTTTGAAATATTGATAAATTTCATTGTATTAAATAAAAACACTCAGCATAACGCACTGAAGTGACGATCATTTCGGGTTTCTCTTGACACACGGACTGATTTCGTGAAAGATTCGGTGCCATCAAAGTAAATTAAATATATAGTGAATGGCGCATTACTCGCTAAAGGGTTATTTTTGATGTATTAATGTCTTCTGTTTATAATTTTTAAATAGTTATAAGGACAATAAACTGATTATATATATTAAATTAAAACATTTTTGAACCATTTGTTTTTAAGCTGGTTTTAAAATATCAATAGTAATTGTAAAATGATATAGCTATTTTTCAAATATGATAAACTTTCAAGTACTACCTTATCTTTCTAGCTCAATAAATTATAATTTGTTTGATGAAAAAATACTATGGTTTTCCCATTAACCGGACAAATGATACATGCTAGCAAATGAGAAATTGAAAGTTTTACATACAAAACAACCGGCTTTTTTTCAGAATAGACTTAGATACGCATATTTGAAGCAAATCAAAAAAAATTAACAGTTTTTATGGTTTTTAAATAAAAAATGAGAACAGGTTTGTTGGCAACGTTACTCTATTTTTAATAAATTAAGTCCTATATAGGATCGACACATCAATTTTTTAATCTGTGTGGGAACTCATTATGAAGATATCTTAAAAGTACTATATCTAAATTTTCAAAAAAAAAATATGACTCCGTATAGTTTTCATTAAGCCAGGCTTATTTCTAATAATTGGTAAGGATATAATATGCCTATAACTTTTAGTTTCCTTTTTTTAAGGTGGCCGAGGAGAAATTTTCAAGTTCATCGACTAAGGGTCGCTGATTACAAACACACTATTGACTATAATGACTGGGTTTTAATATCTAACTTATGTTTGTGCAGTAATTCAGTGTTACAAAATACACAGTTATTAACTATATTTAAAACAGATGTTAAAATTTAAACTTGAAAGCATGATTGCTATAATGATCTGGTGTGTTCAATTGCAGCCAGCCACATGTATTTGAGCTCTAACCTTAATTATTAACTACTATAGAGGTTTTGGGAAGTCAGTTTTATATGGTCTGGTAATTCATATCTTGTGCTTATTTGTATATATATAATCTTCAAATCTTTTTAAAAGACTTGGTTTTGTTCAGAAATACCACGCCCTTGAGTTGAGCCGGTTTGAAAGTTTAAAAAAGACTCAAGTAGCTAATTAGATTTTAACAACATTTATAAACGCCAATATTTATAGCTAAAACTTGTGCTGCGATTTAAAAAGAAATCCATTGCATCTTATTACGAAAAAACACAAGCTCGTTGATATAAAATATTGTCTAACAATGACAGTTGTAATACTGATTGCGATCTATTTAACTCACGATTTTTAGAAAGTTTTAAAAAAACCAAGATAAATGAAAGTTTCAGTTTAGGTTTTTATGCTAGGTTGTCTTTCGTAGCATTTTCTATAAAGCCAACTAATCTCTTTTTCTCTCAACAAAAACTGAAAAACATTTTTTATCATGAAGTAAATAAATTCATGACTTGGTTGCCAAGTAAATAAGCAAAATTTAGATAAAGCCTATTGAAAAAAAAAAAAGTTACTTTTAAAATAATATTTGAGTTTAGTAAGTACACCCACCTATTATTACCAAACATCTAGCAAGCAAATTTTGCAACGAGAAATAAGATTGTGATTCTGAAGTAGCTGGTTCAGTTTTCTGAGCCTATAAAATGCAATTTTATATTTATTATTGATTGGTAGTGTTAGCTCAATTCTCCCATTTTTTGATTTTTTGATACTAGTTAAAGTTTTTATTCCAAGTTTTATAAGTTGAATGCTTTACACACGTTGTTTCCAGTTGAATTCAAATTTCTCTTTACAAATATAGGCTTTAATAGATTCAAGATATCTTACACAGTCTCACCACTGAGTAAAGCTCAAACCTCTCAGTTATTTACTCAGCAACAGCCTTAGATATGAACTTTGACATACTATGGGAGGAGAATTTAACGGTATATATACTACCCAGTTACTTTTGTTCGACGGCTTTCATGCCTAATAAGATTATAGCCAAAGATATCGAAATTCTATCAGTAAATTTTCCAAAAAAAAAAAATTATGAAATTCCAAATATAACATAAGCTATTAGGTAACCTCAGCCAACTGATTGTGATGGCTACTATCAGATCACCAGTTTGCTGGTTTCATCTCTCAAAATATGTAAGATGTCAACGCTCTATTGCTATTTTGATCTTTATACTCACTACTGATTGTAGTACATTGCTGTTCGTACACTTCACTTGATAGAATTAGGTTTCATCATGTGAAAAGTCAAAAATTTTAGACCTAGGATTAAATTTTTCGGTGACGACATCTTGGTGATTGAATAAATTATCTAGCATCCGTCTGCTAATAACCGCACAACCGTAATGGTATTTTTACTATAAAATGCTCCTATTTTCAATAAGTACTTTGTTATTTTGGAAAAATGGACAATAAAAACTTGTATGTAAAACTGCGTCAAGATTTAGTGCAAAAAAAAAAAACCTGGAAAAAAGCAGTGTTGATAATAAAAGCAATCTTGATGATAGAAGTATTCACTAAGCATCTCGTTAAAATAATTCTAGATTATTTTCTAGATTTGATGGTCAGGAAAAGAAATGCAAGTAGCGTCCAATAGCATTGCAGAATGCTGGTTATCTTTTATTGTCGATGAATTCAGCCTAAAAAAAAAAATTCAATTTCTTTCATCATTGGCCTTAAACTGCTGCTTAGCTTATAAATTTTAAAGCCATCGATTGTAAATTTCCTTCCCAAGTTTGAAACTATGGCAAATAAGTTTACTAGAACTAAGTCTCCACCTCAAATTCTTTAATCTAAATCAGGAATCTTAGATTTTTCAGTCCAGAGTGCCACATACTTAACCATTAACTAGTATATACATTTATAACCACTAACCCCTATTTTTTTTTTAGCTATATAGTCTATCTAGCATTCCTTGTTAGCTGAAAAAGTTTTAACAGAATTAACGCCGTTGTGCCGCCGTTATAAATTAATAGATACGTTTTATGTCTTTCTAACCCATTGCAAACCTCAACCCACTTAAGTTTTAATATGATTGAATGAAGTAATCGATGATTAGCGGTTTATGCACAAGAGGGTACCTCAAATCTTTTCGTACCTAAAGGTACCAGCGGGCACTGGCTCCGATGCAAGAGACTTGAGTACCAGAATTCCGGGTAAAATAAAAACGTGGTTCAAACATTAGCCTTAATTTTTTCATCCTAATAGTCCAAATTTATATTTTCTGGTTTCTCTGGAAAATTTCTTGTGGAACTATTAAGGTGGTTTTCATAGATTAGGGTCAAGTAAATGATTTTGGATCCTATTGTTGATAAAAGTTAAAACAATATTTATTGTGTGCATAGATAACATTTAAATTAGAATTAGTTGTTTTCAAAACATTACCTAAGCCGGTATTATATTTTTTCCAACCTGAAGCCATCTGCCTACCAGCAAAGAAAGATGAGAGTACAAATTCCAAGGCAAGTTTTTCACGTTTCCATGTTCTTGTGACCTGGATGAATTTTAATATTTAGAATTAGGTATATAATTAAATAAAAACCATAGATTTACTTACACTAATTGTTCGCTTAACTGTTGGCTACTAACAAAGAAGAGGCAAATGACACTGTATTTACGCCTACCTTAGTATGACATACTGAAATGTTAGCTAAACTGGCTAAACAATTAATATTACACAATAATAAACTTATTCCAAAGAAGAAAAAAAAGAACAGATACCTTTTGTATGTCTAAAGATCAAGATAGACAGTAGAGCAGCTGGGGATAGAGAAGCAGCAAACCCACCGGTTGGTCATTCAAAATACAGGGAAGGTGTATTCTGAAGTTTTCATACTCAGATACATTAGCAGCATTGCTGATAGCGGAAATATTTCTTAAAACATGAAAGTATGTTCGATTATTATCGTCACCTACACCGAAATATGCCAAAACTGGCACGTTTAAATTAAAATATTTCAGGGCGCGATATCGGTACGTTAGTCCAATGATCAACATTTCCGTTAATTAACAAATTACCGCCTATTTGACGTCTAAGCGATAGCACGCTAGCAAGTCTGCGTTAAAGTACCATCCTATAGCCAAAACTCGTTGTACAAGCTTGCTCTGCGATCACAATCCTTGCAATTATATTCCAATTTAAGTTTTGATTTCATCAATCTGCACAGTTCAAGCTTTGTTAAATGCCTACTTAAAACCCTTTTTTCTCTTTTTCTTTCTAACTTTACGGGTTTTTTTTTCTCTCAATACCTTACTCCCATATTCCGAAAATAAATCAAGATCCAAGCATTTGCACTGCAAAGATTTTTTTAGCAATAAAAGTATGGAGTTGACTGTGTCTTATTTTACTGCGAAAAATCCCAGGCCAAGTACTTATCTTTAGCTAATACACACCCTAAGCCTTAATATCTCACGATCCAATTAGCAGTTTTACGTT
>JAJMRT010000674.1:0-10386 GCA_030558065.1 Geotrichum phurueaensis
TGATTAATTAAAGAAAAGAATCATAAAAGTTATAAAAGTTGGAGGGAAAAGATGGGTTCATATAGACCTGAAGGATAGAACCTTAACCTATATAAACACTTGACCTCAGTTAGGGTTAATAGGGTTAATTATAAAATCACATGACAATCTATTTTAATTAGAATGTTGTTTAAAATTAACCAACATAAGAAATCTCAAAACAGTTGCCTTGAGAGAGAAAGTATGAGCTAACATGTAATATAAATGGATGTTAGACTGATCGTACTTTTCAACAAAAAGATCTTCTGAAGGTCTATGTGGTTGACTAATAAAGCACGGTACGTACATTAGCAGAGACATCAGTGGGTCGTCTGACAAATACAATCTGAATTAAGAAATATCAACCCGTGAGAATTAATTTCCAGTCACGATATTAAGTAATAAATGGTTTTGGAAGTTTTAAGAGAATGAATGAGATAATGAATAAATAATAGCTAAGTAATGAATGAATGAATGTTAGGCTACAGCTGTTCATCAGTCCGTCAGGAAGCACCAAAGTTATTGGCCACAAAGACTGGAAAGTAAGTGAACAAATAAATATAATATGAACCAATAGTAAGCAAGGTTCGTCAAACCTTCTCTGTTACATCTCCATCCTGTTGGCCATAGTTCTGTTGGTATTGTTACGTTTCGTAATTTTTCGTCAAGTATATAATTTCAACTTTTTTCAATTCTCATAGTTGCATAGGTTTTGTGGCTTCAAATTAAAACACCGCCAAGACCTTTTTGTGGCAAACAGAGTCTCCTGGTGGCTGCCCGGAATAGCTGTGACAGCAACTGATGTAATCCCTTCTGTTGAACAGCGAAAAAGTCTAAAATGAGGAAAAAATAGATAAAAAGATTGTTAAATTGTATTTGGTTAAAGAAAAGAAGTTTTTAAAAAGTTGAAAAATAAAATAGAAAAATAAAGTTTAAATAATAAAATTGGGAGGGAATTTTTTCATGAAAAGTTTTCTTCCAAAATTGAGTGAGTGTAATATACATCACATAAGTACTTTTGAGCCTGCAGTCACAACACAGTCACAAAAGTCCCAATTAGGTTAAAAACCTAATTTTCCCAATCAACTAATGTCCCAACACACATATACATAAGAGCTGCGACATGTTGGTTATTAATAGGCATTTTATACCTCCCAACACCTTTTTCCGTCTTACTTGTTGCGCTGAGGCTACTAATCCTCTCTAAATATCAAATTTAATAAAACCTTGAAGCCAGTCTCAGATGAAAACTGACTCGTAATGTGCACATTTCAGCCAGCTTTGTTCTGAGCACGTTTAACTTCCTGGGTTGGAAGATAACAAATAAACACAAGAAAAGAGAGTCGAACCTAAAATCAATTTGGAAAAAACTGTTAAAAAGTTAAAATTAATTTTCAAACCCGGACCATTAGGCTAAATCTTCATTCTTCAATATGTGAGCTATAGAAGTCAGGAAAGAGGTCAGAGGAGGTCAGACACACAATTACGCAATTTTGGTTTCACCGCAACTAAGTCAACAGCCTAAAAATACTATCATTTTTATAATGGTTATAAATATTTTTTAATGTATATAATTGTTTATTATCTGATCATGGTACCTATCACGGGATTACTAAGCTTAATGTGGTACAGGACAAACCTAAACTAATGAGATAATTTTTTTTGCTACATTCAGAAGTGTTGGCAGCTTCAGTGATTTAGTGTATTGTAAACCTGAACCTAGTCACAAAAATAGTTGTATACAAAATTTCCTTACCTCTAGTTTAAGAATAAAAATGGTTTGTTGTTAATGTGGTTATTAACGTCTATGCTTGTTCTTCTTGTGTTTATGTCCGTTACAGCAAGCCCTGGTTTAAAATACTTTTTGTTAGTAACAGTAAAATACTTCCTACATGTTGCTTTCAATAAAAACGGCACTTATTTAAGCATCTTGCAAAAAATTGTTGTCACTTTACAACCAAGTGGTCGTAATTAGCATTTTGTGTTGTTTTTCAGACGCTAATTGATACCTATAATTGTAATCTCTGGCTGTCCGGAGTAAGAAAAATTACTGTTGTTGTCCCTAACTGTTTTATTTTTGTTTCTTAGGCAAAATGCTCAAAGAGGACTTCATGAGGTTTTAGTAATGTTATGATTGTTTTGAGTGTTCTCTCAATGGTCTTAAAACTGCCAACTCTTTTAGAAAGGAAAGGGGATTTTTTCATTTTGTTCAGTTTCCAACTGTACAAGCAACTTTCGGGTTGCTCTCCACGAACAGTAATCCCTGACAAACTCAACACTACATTTTCTTTTTCTCTTTTTTGTAAATAATATGTGCAACAAGTTTTTTGTTTGTTCTGGAACTCAGAGAGTCTTGGCATGAACACTCATAGGTGAAAGTTGTCTTTACATTTACTAACTCAGAGCTTTTCTCTTGTTTGTTTTAAATTGGATTTTCGCTTATTTTCATTTTATCTTTTTGTGATAAATTTTGTTTTACTATATTTTTTTCTTATCTATGTTCTATAATATTTTATCGTTTTTTGTGTGGCTTGGAAAAATCAAATTTTTATTATCCAATTTGTCAGCTACAAGTTTAATGTCTAGGTAGTTTGCCCCTTTTTTCTTAATTATCAAAACATTCACTGCTAGTTTTGACTACTGCAGTTGTTTAAAAATAATCCTAGTTGGTTGGTTGGTTGCATTTTCTAATATCCTTTTGAGAGACACAAAGTGCTGTTAATAACTAACACGTCGCTGCACTTATGTGTATGTGTGTTGGGACATTTGTTGATTGAGAAACTTAGATTTTGAACCTAGTTAAAAGTTTTGTGTTTGTGTTGTGACTGTAGTATCAAAGGTACATGTGTGACAAAAAATACACCCAATCAATTTCAGATGAAACATTTTCATCATAGTTTTTCCTAGCAAATTTACTATTTAACCTTCAGTTTTCATTTTACTTTTTCACTTTTTTACAATTTTTTTCTTCAACAAAAAATCTATTTTACACTCACTTACTTTTTAAAATATCTAACAAATCTCACGGTACATTTATGTGTCTGTTGTTGCATTTTTTTATGCGCAAAATACATATTTAGTTTTAGAGTTTCAGATGTGCCACAAGTTACAGGAGAAAATACTAAATATAAGTCTAACATAATGGTCGGGATTCAGAAATTAGGTTTGATGTTTTATCGGCTTTTTGAATTTACAGCTTTTAATGATTTCAGAATGAAGACCTGAGTTTGTTTAGTTAGATTTATATAAAAATAGTAACTTACCCTCCTAAAGTTTATTTAGAAAAATCATGGAAATTGTTTGTCTCTAAACAGCCTAAGATTCTCCTGAGTCCGGTACCGCCACTTCTAGATTTTAACGATACCCGAAAAACCATCGTAACAAATGACGTAAAAAGGTATCTATTTGTAAACATGTTTCAACAGTGTTTTTAGACTTGGTTCTTTTCTCTCATTTTTATTCACTATATGTCGTCTCAGAAAGTGTAGAGGCTTATTCCAAGTAAAATCTGACTTTCTGCTGACGAGCTTTTCTTTTTTTTTCTAGCGAGACACACCTCACTTGAAGTTGTAAAGTTATTTTTTGGAATGTACGTCAAACCACAGACTGGCTTGGATTACCAACAAAAAACTATAGTGTGAATAAAAATCAATAATCTTTTTTTGCAAATTCCAATTTCAACCCGCTTTGTGAGAGAACCCATCAATAATTTTTTTTTAAACTACTCTGATTGCTAACCTGAAAATGTATTGCGATATTTTATATTGCTCATTGTGTTATGCTCTCTATCTCAAGTCTTATCGTATTGAGCTTTCTTGAGTTGTTCAACTTCAAATTACAATTTTATTAAATGAGATTGTCATGTGACATTATTGTTTACCCTATAGCCCTAACTAAAGTTAGGTTTTTATATAGGTTGAAGTTCAATCTCTGTGGTCTATATAAACATATCCATTCTTCCAACCTTTATAATCTTACATAATAAACTTTTAATCAATCAATATTGTTTCATTTTATCTTACCATTTAAATTTTTTACCATCCATACTTCTTTTACAAGAGGTTTGTCGGCTCTACTGCAGTAGACTTTAGCAAGCATAAAACTTACTTATTTCTAGTTAGAAAAGTGTGAATGATAGCAGTGTTGAACGGAGCTAAATAATTCTAACATAGTAAAAACAACAATAAAAGGAAAATTGAAATAGAGACAAAACAATCAAACTGAAAATTAATAACTTGTGAGTTATAGAAAAAAATAGAAAAAATCATGAAAACAGAAAAATATTGATACTTATTGTAACGAGGGACGTTTTTACTTGGTTAGATGAGGTCTAACAGAGAAAGCCGACTGGATATTAATCTATTTACAAAGAGCAAGCTACCAGAAATATCTATCAAACAATATTAAAATTTCATAAGCTAGTCACAGACTTAGAATAACGTCTGGTCAGGGTTCTTAATCATATAGATAAATAGTTGATGATAAAAGGGATCTCTGGAAGTACTACCAGATAATTATGTATTCTAATTAGAGTGGGCCACATATACTAGTAGAAACCTAATTGGTCAGTCTGATTACTGAGATCCGGATCGGGAACTAATAGTTCATAGTGTTATAAGCCGCTCACTAGGTATTATGTGATGCAAGTCTATGGCGGGCTTGGATGTATAAATGTATGTTAAGCTATAGCTGATCATCAGTGTATTATAGGCACTTAAGTTATTGGCCATCAAGACTGGAAAATATGAAATCAATTAATATAATATAAACTAATGGTTGTAGGGCTCGTCAGACCTAGTCCATTACACTTATATATTTATAACTTATTAGACCTTTTGTAAAAATCAAATCATTTATTTAATTATTATGCAACAGATATTGTTCATTATGAAATTATAAAGTTGTTCTAGGATTTGTTAAATAGAATTAGAGATAACAAATAAGTATAGGCTAGTCCTATCACTTCGGACAAATGGGAGTTTGGAAACTTTTTCTTTTTTGAAACACTACCAAAAAAAATGACTGAAATAAAAATATATATATCTAGACTCATATCTTCTAGAATTTTATAATCTTTTAATAAAATGAAAGAGAATCAACTAGAGGATGCTGTAAACGCATACATCTTACCAGAAAATACAAAATCTGTAAGGAAAATTGCTAATGAATTTGGAGTTCCTACTTCTACCCTTCACGACAGGATCAACGGAAAAAAGTCTGCAAAAGAGGCCCATGAAAACTGCCAGGCTCTTTCAAAATATCAAGAGCAATTGTTAGAAGGGCATTTGATTTTTTTGTATCAAAAAAAGACCCCCTTGACTCGGATGGCGACGAGGCAACTCGCTGGAAAACTAAAGAACTGCGGGCTATCATCAGACGACTCTAAGCCGTTATCTGATTGTTGGCTCTAAGGCTTTTGTCTCGTTGCAAGTATCTTAAACCAAAACGGGGGAAGCATATAGACTGGCCAAGGGTCAGAGAAAATGGTGAACCGTTGATATTGGAACTTTTTGACTTATACATTCACTATATCAACGTTTTCAACATCGCCCCAGATGACATTTGGAATCTAGATAAAGCTGGGTTCAAAATCGGGGAATCAACACATGACATTCAATTATTAGTACCTAATAAAGCTCCTCATGTTATTTCTCATGATTCCTCTAAACTGGTGACGGCGTTGGAAATGATTTCGAGAACAGGAAAAGTTGGAAAACCTCTATTGGTCTATAAGGGAGTTTATCAGATGGTAAGCTGGTTTCCTGGCAATATCATTAAAGAATATAATAGTGCGACATCTTCTTCAGGGTTTATAAACAAACCTGTATTTTATGAATGGGTTTCAAAACATTTTCCTTTGTCTGGAGACAAATGGTCATTCTTATTAATGGATGGGCATCTGTCACACACTTCAGAGAGAGTTATGGCCACATTAATGAGCAAAAAAGCCATTCCTTTATATTTTCCTTTTCATATGACTAATATTCTTGAGCCTCTTGACAGATCTTGCTTTGGTGAAACTAAAATTTTGTTTAGAAGAGAGATTTCTTACAATTTTGGTGTTGGGTTGAACCTCACAAAAGCACGTTTTTCGGAAACCTATATGAAAACCAGGAAAGAAGCCTACAGCCCCAAAGCTATCATAGGAGGTTGAAGGAAATGTGGATTATTAGAAAATAATTCAGATGTTTTAGTGACCGAGTAGAAAAGACAGATGCATCATGATATTCCTACACCTGAAGATCCTGTGCAAGAGGCGTCAGTAATTGAGGCAGAAATATTTGAAGTTTCTACCCCAGTGGCTCGGAAAAGCTGGAGAACAAAAAAGAAGTACCTCACAAATGCAGGAGAAATAATTCTTTGGAAAGAAATTGGTGATTTAAGGGAAAAGGTTCAAAAGTTGCAGTCCCGCCTCAAGTGGGCACAAAGGACCGTGGCTGATGCTAAGACTAAAGAAGCCATTACTTCAATTAAAAACACCCGAATCAAAAATGAATTAGAAGAAGAAAAAAGGAAGCGTTCAAAAAAGCGAACGCGTGTGCCGCAGCCAAACAAGAAGCTTATCATATCTCATCCTGAGCTCATAACTGAAGGGCACCCTCTGGCTCAAAAAACGGCTGATGGCTTAATGTCGGACTCAACTATTTATCCAAAATAATATTTAAATAATTTTTTTTACATATATCTACTTTTATATCTTTTAAATATAAATCTACAGTTTTTTACAATCGAATAATTGTATTTGGTGTTGATAATAAAGTGTTTTGTTTTGTTTACTTTTTTATGTCTTTAAAAAAATGTTTCCGAACTCCCATTTGTCTGAGGTGACAGAACTAGCCTATAAAGGTTTAGGATAGAATATTAGTATTGGATTTTGGTAATAATTTTTTTATTATATATAAAAGTAAATTTGTTTTTAAATTTTTAAATGAATTTAAAAAAAGTTAAAAAAAATTGAAAATGAGCAAATAGTTACGCAGGCATACTTTCTTTTAACTCGGTAATGTTGATAGATATGTAACAATTTACATTGATAAATTGTTTTCATTAAATTACAAAATAAAATAAAGAATCAGTGTTCATTGTAAGTGTTGTAATGTGAATTTGATATTGAAAAACTGAAATATCATAATATTTTGAAGGGTGGATTTTGTACTGGCAAAGAAATAATCAATACATTCAAACTTTTTTTGAGACATGTTTTAATACAGTTCTCATAACTAGTCAAAAATAGTCAAACTACTTATTTTATTAGTAAGCTTTCTTTTGAGTTCATTGAATAGAATAAAAAAATAAAAGGTAGTTAAATGATTGCTTTGAAAAATTTGTATCAAGTTTAGATGACACACAATTTGCACCACCAAAACTCATATATTCACTGGTTCCAAAATATAAGAAAAGTCTATTGATTATTTATGACTTAGACGTAAAACTTGGTCGGTCGTAATATTTTACAATTTATAAAAGGTAAACATTAAGTATTCGTTTCTTTCACGTTCAATGACGCTTTATCATTCGAGCGGGGTATTCCTTTATCCTTATTTTCACTATCATCTTGTTGAGAGGATTGGGACCAAATAGTCTAGTGGTAACAACTACGGCAAAACAGTAACCAAGCAGAGCGCATGAACGCCGGTTCGACTCCCCAACAGCAAAGCTAATTTTGCAAAATTAGTTGCGACTGGCCGTCTCGATCGTTACCACGTGACTACACTGCTGGGCTCGAGTTGGCCCCAATTCTGGGATGCGTGCGCGGCCCCGCGCCCTCCCACCTGATAGTTAGCGTAACTGCAAAGCTTGTCAAGGTTTTACCGGCTTGCTCCTCCCACTGTGCCACACTACCTCAGTGACAATACTGACGGGTTTCCCTTGCCACACAAACCCGATTTGTGGAGAATTCGGCGCCATCGAAAGCGAACAGACCAAAATGCAAACAGCATAGACCCCCCAGACATTGGGGGTCACAACAAACCTGAAATAAATGTTTTCTATCTATAGCTAAATAAGTTGTAAGGACAATAAACTAAATATATATATATATATATTCCCGAACCAATTTTGCGAGCTAAATTAGATATTAATTGACGAGACAATAAATGGCTATGTGCTTCAATCAATTAAAAGACTTCCATTTATCACTCTGGCTCTTATTTTGACTATTTCTTTTAATCAGAACTTGTTCGTAGCGTAAAATGTCTTCTAAACTTTGTTTGCACGCTTTATCCTGCTGCTCTTCGCGTAATTGCAGCTGATAAAAACACTCTAAAGCTTCATATGCAAAGATTTTAAAAAGTGCTTTCATAATAGTATCATCTTTACTATCTATCTCAAGTTCAGCGTTATTGTAACTAATTCTTTTCAGAATAATATCATCTTAATCATCTAGAAAGTGTGAGTGTAGGAAATAAAAATTTTACTTTTGACAAATTTCTTTTATTTTTTTTTTGAATAATTTTTATTTTTGTGACTGTTCATCAACCATAAATATGACTTTTAGCATATGTTTGCATAATTCTTCAAGGAAAAACGGTAAATTTCTTTTCCCCCTTCTAAGGAAATTGAGAAATTTCATATGTAAACTAATTCAAAACATGAGTTTTTTTTCATTGGCATGGAGATTTTCCAAAAGTTGGTCTTCCTTAATTTCAAGTTAGGGTGTAGTAGTAATATCTTTTTATTAAGGTATCCTATATGTAATTGTATATAGGCTGGACACCCAACACCGCTATTGACGTGTTCCAACCACCATTTCTTTTTGAAGTCACTCTGAAAGCACATGTGAACACCAAAATAAAAAAAAATATTAATGGACTTGAATATATTAGATTTTTATTTTTGTTTTAGTGAGAATAAACGAAAATAACATCCAAAATGCTGTGGAGGCATATTTGTCACAAAAAAATGAAATCTTAAAGGAACATTGTAGATGGATTTGGGGTAGCCTTTTCCACTCTTCGCGACCGAGTCAACGGAGCCAAACCTAAAATTGAAACCTATGAAAACCGCTGATCTTTTTCAAAATATTAAGGAAATTTACTGAGAGGGCAATTAATATATTTAGCTGAAAAAAAAGCTCCTATCACTAGGATGAAAGTTAGAAAACTGGGTGAAAAACTGAAGATCATTAGGCACCCATCCGAGAAGTTTAAGCCGTTATTCAACAAATGACTTTTGGGGTTTTTGGCCCAGTTGAAATATTCAAAAAATTGAAAAAACAAAGCATATTGACATGCCAAAGATCTGAGAAATGGTACAAAGTTAGTTTCACTATTTTTCAAGTTTTATGCATACTAATATATGTTGAGAATTGACAACTAAATTTGACACTATCGGTAAGACAAATATAAAAAGTAAAGTATAAAATATGAAAATACATAAAATTAATGATGCATGTGGTATAGAAAAAAAGACAAGAAATATACACTAAGAAAATACTAATAATTATATACTTGAGATTCTTTATAGTTTACCAAACAGGTAATAGTAATCAAGACCTTGAACCTTAACAAAAAAATATGAGTTAAGAGATAGTTGCACAGACAAACCTTACTTTGAAACTGGTGGCACATCTGAAACTCCAACATTTTGTTGAAATCTTCAACATTTTTTCAAATAGCAGATGAAGTCTTGATGGAAATAGATTTTAAAATTGGAAAATAAATAAGCAATTTTTAAGTATTAGTCTCTGATAATTGTCCTCCTATGATCTGTAATGACTCTTTTGAACTTTTAACAGCGTTGGAAGTAGTATCAAAAACTGGCAAAATGATGAAACCTCTGCTATTCTACAAGGGGCTCACCACATGTGTAACAGGAAGTCTTACAAAATGTAAAAATAAGAAATGAATTGAATACATGATTGGCTATTTACACAAAAGACCAATAAAAAACAACGTTCACACAATACCAAGTATTATAAGTTAGTTATAGGAAGTGTTCCAAATAGAGGGTTCTTGATCATAAAGTGGGTTCTTAATGATAGTTGAAACCCAGAAGATTTTCTTAATTATTTATATCCATTGGCAACAAACTCTTTTCCTTTGAACTTTATGACATAGCAAGTGCACTTACGGTTTACTCTCAGTTAAAGAACTAACTGTTTAAAAGTTCAAGTGTGGAAACTCCACACTTGAGGTGTTTCAAAATACTATTAATTATTGTTGAGATTTGGCGACTAAATCTGACACCGTCGATAAGATGGAAATAGAAAGTGAAGCAGAAAAATATAGAAGATATAAAATTAATGATATATGCGTTATAGAAAGAAAGAAGAGAAAATATCTAATCAGGGAAATACTGATACTTATATACTTGTAGAAAGCTTAGCATCTTTATCTTCTTGCACTGAGTCATATATATGAAAGATAT
>JAJMRT010000675.1:0-10382 GCA_030558065.1 Geotrichum phurueaensis
CAACTAAAGAGTGGTTCGAGAGGTTCAACATATCACAGGACTCTCATGAATGCGAATGCGGCGACCTCAAAACTATACGGCACATTTTAACTGAGTGCGTCTATTTTGATGAATTAAGGCAAAAGTTGAAACAGGTTTCCCCAGCACTAAACCTCTCAGTGCTGCTCAACACCAAACAGGGGCTCAAAGCAATTGCCAGTTTCTGTAAGTTGAGAGATGAATTTCTCTCGACGCTCTCACACCATTGTTAAGCCTCTTTATAGAAGCTTGCTGAAACCATTGTGGGTTATCACTTTCCGACGTTTTTTCTTGACTTTATTTCAAGTCGTTTTTTATTAGGAGGTCTGATACTGACGAACTAGTATTGGGACGAGAATTCTCAGCAATCCGGGCAGTGGCTAGGTGTAACGGCATTTTAAGGCGAAAGCTGGTTATACGGAATTTCAAATGAACATCAGTCTTTATGGAGGTCCTGAAGTTTTACTTTTTATTTTTTATTTTCATTTTGTTTTATTTTTCATTTTGTGATTCATTTTATTAAGTAATTTTTTAGTATGGCCAACTGACTGAGCAAAAATATACTGAATTGAATTGAATTTTATGGCTTTTTGTCCTGAGATGACGTTAAAAGCACCGCGTCTTTAGATGACGTTAAATTCATTAATTATCTAAAAGGACGATACATGATACAGCAGCGAATGAGCATTACCTGCCTCATTCTGAAGATCCATCCTTGATGTTTTCATCTTTTCTCTTGAAGAAGAGATGAACCCGAGGTAGATCACGGCAACAACAAAACGAGAATTTTAAGATATGTCAAACAAAGACGACAATTTTATAACATGTCATATCTGAAGCCTGAATGGTAGACGGCTCAACAAGCTTGTCCAAAACTTTGCGACCAAGGTGATCCTAAACGACAGATCCGAATCCTGGTAACAGGACTTCACTACCCTCCAGAGGGTGGTTGAAGAAGATGAAAAATTTTTCAACAGATTACATAACTCACTATTCAGGGTAATGCTTTAGTAGTAAGGTGGTTTGTTGAGCACAGAAGATAGACATAAAATACATGGGTAACCCATTTACCAATCCAGAGCTACAATTTATTGTTGGTTTCTAGATATCGGGAGGTGAAAGCCTCTCGAGCAAACACACCGCCGTTAGGACTCTTTTTTAGGAGTCCTTACAAACCTATTGTGAATTATCACTCTCCGACATTTTCAACTTGAAAAAACTTTTTTATTAGAAGATCTCTATCTGAGTAACAGATTTTGGGACGAGAATTTTCAGCAATCCGGGCAATGGTGAGGTGAACTTGGCAATTAAAGCGCAAGCTTACGAAACGAAAATTGGTCAAACAACGATTTTTGCGGAGTATGTGACACTGTCTATGTACATATTCAATTAGCGATTTGGCAAATCCTGTTAAAAGATTTGGCACATCCAGTTTGCAATTTATTTTATAAATAATCTTGTACAATATGTTAGTTGACCCGACAAAAACATATCACTATTACTTTCACGGCATAAAACAACGCAAATTTGCTGTCCAAAACGACTTTTACATTCAAAACACTAAGAAATAATATAATTTTGACTGACTACGTATTATAAACGAAGAACTGGTTACCTGAATGTGGTTAATCAAGCTCATTACGTATGAAAGAAATCCGCCACCGAACCGCAACAAGTCTGCAAAGGACGATCTTAAAAAGGTGTTTTCCAGAGTCAAGCATATGGATGGTATTTATGACGGCAATTATCGGAGCCAGCGTTCACTGTGGAAGCAGCCAAAGTATAGTAGCGATAAGAAATCTTATGAAACAAAAAACTTGAAATCCGCGCTGACACCGCTGCTCTGCCGGTCTCGTAGAGAGGAATGATTTTGAAATTCATGTCTTTTTTGTATGCCATTTTGCTTGTATTTTTTTATTTATTTGATATAAGAACATTAAATTGATCATCTATCTATATATCGATGCTATTATTCGGTGCCATCGAAGTGAATAAAATATAAAGTGAATGACGCATTCCCTGCTAAAAGGGCTATTTTTGATGCATTAATGTCTTCTGTGTATAATTTTCAAATGATTTTGAATAACAGTAAACTGATTCTATTTACATAGATGTCATTGGTAGGGCTGTATAAAGTGTGACACAGAGCGGTACGAGAGGGATGTTGAGCAACTCAGATCTCGCTCTAATACGAAACACGGTGCTGGGAACAGGGAAAAAATAGATGACTGTACAATCCACACCAATCAGCATATAAAACTAAGTAAGGAAGAATAAAATCAGGTTACAAGTCAATTCAATAGATGCCATGGTTAAAAAAAAAAAACAATGTTTTAAAATAAAAATGTCAAAAAATTGGACGACACCGGAATTGAACCGGGGACCTCTCACATGCTAAGCGAGTGTGATAACCAACTACACCAGACGCCCTATCTCTTATTTTTATTTATCCCCACAAAAACAGAGAGAGGGTATTAAAAATCTTCAAAAATTGGTAAAAATTTAAAAAATGTTAAAACTAGGTGTAACGGCATTTTAAGGCGAAAGCTGGTTATACGGGATTTCAAATGAACATCAGTCTTTATGGAGGACCTGAAGTTTTACTTTTTATTTTTATTTTTCATTTTGTTTATTTTTCATTTTGTTTATTTTTCATTTTGTTTTATTTTTCATTTTGTTTTATTTTACATTTTGTGATTTATTGTATTAAGTAATTTTTTAGTATGGCCAACTGACTGGGCAAAAATATATTATTATTATTATTATAAAAAATGTTAAAAACGTCCTGGGATGACGTTAAAAGCACCCCGTATTTGGATGACGATAAACTCATCATTTAACCAAAAGGACGATACATCATACGGCAGACGTCCTGGGATGACGCTAAACTCATCTTTTTTTCAAAAGGACGACTACTGATACGGCAGCGAATGAGAATTACTAGCCTCATTCTGAAGATCCCTTGATGCTTTCATCTTTTCTGTTGAAGAGATAAATCCGAGGTGGTTCACGACAACAACAAAACGACAATTCGACAGAATGTCAAATGAAGACGATAATTTTATAACATGGCATACCTAAAGCCTAAATGGTAGACGGTTCAACGAGCTTGTCCAAAATTTAGCGACAAAGGTGATCCGAAACGACAGATCCGAATCCTGGCAACAGGACTTCACCACCCTCCGGAGGGTGCTTGAAGATGGTGAAAATTTTTCAGCAGATTACGTAACCCACTACTCCGGGTAATCCTTGAGTAATGAGGTGATTTGTTGAACACTGAAGATGACAGAATGTACATGGATAACCCAGTACTAGTCCAGAGCCACGATTTATTGTTGGTTTCTGGATATCGAGAGGTGAATGCCCCTCACAAACACACCGCCGTTAGGACTCTTTTTTAGGAGCCCTTTCAAACCCATTGTGGATTATCACTTTTCGACGTTTTTAACTTTTTTTTTTAAAAAAAAAGACTTTTTTATTAGGAGGTCTGGTACTGACGAACTAGTATTAGGACGAGAATTCTCAGCAATCCGGGCAATGGTTAGGTGTACATGACAATTATAGCGAAAGCTTACGAAACGGAAATTAAAAGAACATCGGTCTCCACGGTTATGAGACACTGTCTATATAAATATCACGCGGTAGTGATCCCTTTTATAAATAATCTTGTATAATATGCCGGTTGACCGGACTAAAATAATCAATCAATCAATCAAATTTGTTAAAAGATCTTTTAAACAAATCCAAAAAAAACTATTTGGTATTATAATAATTTGAATAGTATATAAATCTACCGTTGAAAACTTTTTTTATGCGTTGATAAAGCTTTTGAATTTCTTACTCAAAACTGGTTGACTACAATGAGGTCCGTAGATCTGGTGATTCAAAGTTCGCCAATTTCTCTGCTGCTCCTATTTCAGGTTTACGCAAGTTTTCTGTACAAAAGACTTAGGTGATTTTATGCTCATGTTATTGTGTTTGTTGACAATATTAATCTCTACGCAGAGTGTAGAGATATTGGCAAGAACACTTAGCAACGTGTTTTACCTGTAGCTATTCGCTCTAAGGATAGACAGATAGATAATCAGTTAGTTGTCCTTACTTCAAATTATTACAAGCAAAATAAAAAAAAATAAAAATGACATAAAAATGACATGTATTTCAAAAACGTTCGTCTCTATGAAACTGGCAAGGTAGCAGTGTCTTGCTCCAATACTAAGTATGTTTCTTTTTTTTGTTTTTTTGTTTTTTTGTCTTAGATAGAAAATAATCTTTGTATTAAGAAGATTTATCTATACATGGCCCAATCCAATATGACACTGGCTGTTCAAAAATACCATTCTGGCTAGTCAAATCATTTTCTCACTACTATTGTTGAGATGGTATTACTGGGACCTTTCAAAATTGATGATGTAAAGAAAAAAAAAAAAAAAAAAGAGCATAAATAATTTATTAAAAAAATTCTCAAAGGGACAACAACAATAACCTGCTCATTAATTTGCTTCTACAATGTTTTCTGCCGGCTTGAAAATATGCAGGTGATTGTCATTTGACACGGACGCAAGAACCCACGGAAGATGTGGGTTCCAAGCCACATCGGAGACAGACTCTGTGTGACCGCCATGGATGAAAAGCAGTTCGGGTGGGCCTTGTTCCTTCTCCTCGGGAGTTTGCTCAGCTCCGATTTGTGCAGTGTCCCAGATCATGACGCGGCGATCAGAAGAGACTGAGGCCAGCACGGTCTCAAAATGCGGTGACCAGGAAATTGAGTTGATATTGTCGGTGTGGCCAATTGTGTGATGCAGCGGGGTGGACATGTGTCGCATATCCCACAGCACTATCGCATTATCGCTGCCGCCCGTGGCAAAGTATGTTTCATTTGAAGGATTAAACGCCAGACAGTTGATGGCACTAGTATGACCGCCCTGCGACTCTAGAGCTGGGCGTGTCACAACATTTGTCAGCCGCGTGTCGTGAATGTGAACTTTTTTGTCGTCGGATACCGAGCCGAGAATTGATGGGTGGTAGGTGTGCCACTCGACATGATTAACCATGTCTGTGTGTGTTCGAATCACTGTTGTAGGCAGCAGTGGCTTGGGTTTTCGAAAATTTTTCACGTTCCAAATGGCTACAGTACCATCACCAGCGCCGGTTGCTAGCACTCCGGGTATGTAACGGTTCCATGACAGCGCGAATCCCTCTTCAGTGTGGTGCTGCAGGACTATATCCGGTCGAGGTGTGCCTCGCGCTTGCAGCGAGTGCTTGGTGCAGTCAAACATGTATGCATTTCCGTTGGATGACATAGTAGCTACAATTGATGGGTTTTGCGGCATGTATCGCGCGCGGTTTACTTCACCGTCGTGGTCTATAAACTGATTGATGTTGAATTTAGAATGGCTAGAATTCAGATAACCACCGATCTCGCCTCGGTCGACATCATATTTAGCAAGATCAGGAACCACTTTTTCACCATTTGGTAATCTCTGTTCCGGGATATCGATGGAACCAATTCGAACAAATTCCCTATCGTTTCCTGAAGTTTGGGTACCTAGTAAAGTCTTATGTCTCTTCAATCGGCCGCCATCAATGTTCTCAAGGTCAGGGAGCCACTCCACTGTAAGCGAGGGCCATGGAATTCTAGTAGAAATCATAAGATCATATAAGTATACAGCGTTCTTCTTCCAGACCGCGTATTCTGCTCGCAGTCTTGGCTCTTCGATATCCTCGTCTTCTATCGCCGTGAGTCCTTTGATTTCAGACTTGTATTCTTCAAGCAATGCGTCAGTCTTGGCTTTACTGTCCAACATTCCGTCCTGATTATTGGTAATATTGTTACTTGGAGCCTTTTCCGCACCGGACTCGCCAGTCTCGTGGACGACAATACCCTCAATCATAATGTCGTTGTCGGCTGTGGTCGTCGGCAACGTCTGCAGCTGCTTCATGAATTTGTCGCTATGAATTTTTACCTGTTGTGGCTTGGCCACACCATCAGTGTCTATAGAATCATTTTTCTTATTAGATGGCATTGTGCGACTGGAATATACAGGGTGGGGCGTAGTGGTTTGCAGAAATCGAACACTAGGAGGTGGAGCAGAAAAGGCAAGAGCGAAAATGAAAATAAAATGAGAAAAAAAAAACTTGAAAACGGCAGTTGCCGACGCGTTTCTCATTATTCCCCAATTAGGCGCACGCGCATGGTGTTACATGACCGCCGTCGCTTAATCAGTCTTTGTGTAATCACTGACCACCATCAAGAGATGGTTGCGGTCTTTACCCATTTTCCCTATCGTTCGCTCATCCTACTAATTCAACAACGGCAATTTCTTGCTTAGTATCAGTATAACATCGAAAGGACACCCAGAAACCGGCAAGACATCAGCTTTAAAAATTCCGACTCAATAGACACTTTTCCATACATTTTAGCACATACCGGATTATAACAATGAGTAGTGAACGGTTTGGTAGCTCTCCCACACCGAGCAGTGGCCCCGGATCACCTAGAACCATGACATTTGGAGCAATTGCTTCTGGGATATCGCGCCTGCTCAAGGCCGGTGCTAATTCCAGTAACGCACGAGCTAGTAGAGACAACAGCCCAGACGTGGTGGAAGAGGAGAAGACTTTTGAAACGCCGCCACTTGAGCCCATCGTGCTCAGTGGTTACCTGGCTTCAACCCGATCGCGATTGCTCAAACCGGAAGTTGCCGAGCAACTGCGGAATTTTTTACCGCTACGGCTGCAATTGCGCGACCATTGGCAATTGGTATATAGTTTGGAACAACATGGTGCCTCGCTTACCACTTTGTATGATCGCAATCAGCCGCCATCGGGTAAACGGCCGGGATACGTTATTGTAGTCAAGGATCGTGACCACAACATTTTTGGGGCCTACTCTAACGAGCATTTCCGGCCTTCAGATTTGAAACGCTTTTTTGGTAATGGCGACTGCTTTTTGTGGAAGGTTCATGATGCCGATTGCAAGAGCGAGACCGGGCAACAGCAGGAACCGCGGGTTCAGGTGTTTCCTTACACTGGCGAGAATGACTTTGTGATATTCTGCACTCCGCAATTTCTATCTATGGGTGGTGGCGACGGGCACTACGGGCTGTGGGTGGACGGTAATCTTGAGACCGGCGTCAGCAGTAAAAGTCTGACTTTTGGTAACGAGCCCCTATCTGACTCGGGCACGAAGTTTAACATTATCGGACTGGAGGTGTGGAGGATATAGAACCCGAACCCTCGTTAACGGCATTTCATTTCATGTTTCCTTTTCCCATTTCGTTTTTTTATTTTGACTTTATTTTTTTTTTTTTTTCATCCCCATAACGTCTAATCTTACTTCATTATTTTTCCACTTGCAGCATTTGGGTTGTTGCTGAAAACAATCCATTCATTCGCGCCTTCTGTTGTTTGATAGATTTAGAGGATGGATTTTTGTGCCACAATCGAGAGTCATGAGGTGTTCCGGCGGTTTGTCAAATGCCTGCAGTCACTCGCGCGGCTTGGGCAAGACGACATTGGGTTTCTGGTAACAAGGCGTGCACTGTATTTGGTAACTGAAAACTCAAGCGCAACGTGCAAAGCACTTTGTGCCTTTCCTGCGACTGCCTTCCACACTTTTGAATACACTGTCAAAAAGAGCAGCGCGATTGTCAATTCTACTAACGGTCGCACTATTCACAACCTTGACAGTAGTGATGGTGTCACTCTTGAGAGCGCATTTCGAATCAAGTCAAAAGCGCTCACATCTATCCGCTGGTCGGAAACGAAGGATCACTTTTGTCGGATCACAGTCAAAAGTATAGAGGCAAGCAACAAGAGCTCAAACGACGAGGGTATCACGGTCGTACGTAGCCGGCACAAGAAAGAGTTACGGATGAAGCTAGACATCAAGTCAGAGAGCGGCATTGCCAAGTCATACCAACTGCCATGTTTAGTACCAATGGGCACCGCCCGGCTAGTCCGAAACATTTTAAAGCCAAGCAGCAGCCGGGTCGAGGGTGAAGAAGAGGAAAACACTTTGATAGAACTGGCAATGGGCATTCGACTGTTACGCACAATAATTATGGACACGATCGATCCGCGCGCCGAGGATTTTATCTTACTTGTGCGCGATAGTACCGTTGTGTTTAAGGGAGTCACGCTTGAGATTAAAGATGAGATGGGCCAACTGTTGAACCGCCCACGCAGCACCTCGATCAAGATTCCAATGGCCAAATTTTCGCGTTTCTTTGGGTTCAAAGGAACCCAAATTCAGCTGCCGTTAAGACCGCTGCGTGTGCTTGTAGCACTCGCTGCGGGGTTATTTCTCGGCAGTGGGGCCATGCGCGGGGGGCTGGCCGACTCGCTGCCGCAAGACTCCGCCATGTCGAGCCTTGATCTCGATGATGAGCCGCACCAGTTTGAAGTTGAGCTGCTCTCGAGTAAAACAGGTACAAAAACTCGCATTCAAAACAAGTGTTTCCATAAGGGCTCAGAGTCGGGTGAATTTCAATTTATTTTTGATTTTGCTAGCAAGACGCGCGCCGATCCGCGACGCGAATCGATGCGAATCGAGCAAAGCACAGCAGTGAACCGGGCACCAGTGCCCTCAGCAACTGCCACAACAGCAAGCACCACAAGCTCTTTGCGGCACCGCTCTGGGGCCGAGGACTTTGCAGCAAGTAGTTCGCGCAGCTCCAATAACTCGTTTGGCAAACTGATTGGACGCAGTGTCAACACGCCGCACGGTAGCGAACATAGTTTTTTCACGCCCGAGGCTAGTAGCAACAGTGGCCACCGCGCGGCAACCAATGCCGCCGTCTCACGTAAGCGCAATCGCAGCGAAGAAAGCGATCTTTTTGTCTCGAATAAGCGGTCGCCACCGACTACTACTATCAACAGTGCCGAGCCCAGCGCCGGCTCGGCAGCGTCGGTGGCACCAACGACAGCAAATGAAGAAGAGGAGACCTACTTTCGACACGCACGAGATGAACTTCCCAAACTAGCAACGTTAAGCAACCGTCCGCACCTCTACTTTATCGATCCGCAGGATCCGGCGCCGGGGCCAAGTATAGGCTGGGGCGAACCGCCCAAGCGCGATGATAATGATAACGGAGATAATAACAACTATGTAGAAGAGGACTACGAAGAGGAGCAAAAAGACGAAGAAGGAGAGACCCCCGCACAGCTCTTGTCGACCCGTCCGGTGCTCCATGATCTTGGAAACTGTGGCATTGGCCCAACCCAACAGAGCACTTTTGCAAAGGGCATCTTTGATTAAAAATTTTTTTTTTTTTTCTTTCATTATTATTACTATTCTAATTATTCTCATTAATATTCCTTTTTCGTGGTACCTGACGACTAAAAAAAGTAGAACCCGCAGGTTTATGTTAACTTTTCTTGTGCATTTTCAAAACTTACAAAAAAAACAAACGCGTCGGTTTGGTCTACACGCAAATCCCCAATAAAGAAAATAAAGAAAATCAAGCTGAGAAAAGGCATTAGTTTACAATAAAAATATAGTTTTTCTGTACCTTATTGTTGTCATTGTGACAACCACAGCACCGCCATGTGTTAAGAAGAAGAAAAAACATCTATAATTCTTTTTATTTATTTGGTTTTTTTTTCTTTCTGGTTATTGCATTGCTACCAGGAGAATTTTAAATAATAAAGAGTAAGAGAGAGGGTGAGAGGGATAGAGAGAGAGAAGGATAGAAAGACTGGAGGATATAAAAGCGTTTACTCCTTCTTGACGGCAGCAGGCTCCTCAGGAGCGCCGGCAAGGGAGCGCTCGCGGCCGCCAAAGTACCAGTAGTTGGTCCAACGGAAGGCCTGGCCGAGCTGGGCAACCTCGTTAACGGCGTGGCAGCCAAAGAGCAAAGGGTTCCAGGGCGTGACGGCAGTACTAGATTTTTTTTTAAAAAAAAAGCCAAGCAATGTTAGTAAACCAAAAAAAAAACATGATAATAATGTAGTAAAAAAAGAAGAAGAAGAGAAACAAGTAGAAAAAGTTGTGGCCAATTGGCAACTCATGGCATTTTCAAGCCATCTTTGAGTAGTATGTTGACCACTGACTAAAAAAGAGTGGGGGTGATGATGGGAGGCAGGAGGGGTTGTTGACGTACGCGTATTTCATAAAGACAATGGAGTAGACAACAAGAGAGCCGGTCATAGGACCAGAAATGAGGTTGGGGTCCTTCTTGAGATCAAGAATGGCGGCCACAGGAATACCAAAGTTCGAGACGGGTCCTGTAATCCAAAACAAAATTCAAGATGGTTAGTATACATGGAGATCCTTAAACAGAACCAAGCAACAATCAATAAAATCAACATACCCCAGAAGTGGGTAGAGCAAACGTCTAACAATCAGCAAAAAAAAAAAA
>JAJMRT010000676.1:0-10339 GCA_030558065.1 Geotrichum phurueaensis
ACCTGTATCAATCGGCCCACAATAATTTCTTTTTCCCCCACTCTGCGCCAGTTTGGTTACATCATCATTTGCGGTTGCCTTTTAACCCTGGTTGACCAGCTTGAGGCTTCATCCCCGTCTCTAAAAAAGCAAATTCAAGGAGAGAAAAAACAGGCTAGAAAGGGCCCAGGAAGATTCTCAAAGCAAGGGAGTGGCTCATAGGCTTTTTTTTTTTTTTTTTTTGCAAACCCCCATCGTCCAAGTTTGACAAGATTTCATTCCCCCCCCCCCCGGTAGGTTTCTGCGGCCAAAGGCTTGCTCAATTATTGGTTACTGATACTTCTAATAATCAACTATAGCAGGTTCATAATAAGTTCAATGCAAGAAAGTGAGAGAAGTGCTTGCAATGCTTATGTATGCTCATACAGATAATTCATCTTAAACCCAGGTTTTATTTTTGCCTTCAAGGCTTACCAGGATACTTAGTCTGTATAAGGGTTTTGCTCTAGAGCCTCAGAATCTCTTTCATTATTCGTGATTTGCAGCTCAATGTGGGAATTTTAATACTGCTTTAGGACTAGTAACATACAGGTTTGACGTCAAGTATGTACACACTATATTACTAGAGAGACTTGCCAGCCTCTCTAAGACTTGAGTCTTAGGGAGGTTTTTTATTTTATTTTTGGAGAGCCTCAACACTGTCAGAGTTGTGTCTTTACCTTAAACTGTCACTTATTTTTCTTTAATTGGTCTATTGCTAGGCCTAAAGTTATCATCCAGACCTTTTCTGACACCGCCTCTGATCATTATATGACATTGGTAATGCTAGTCCCAAACTGTGACTGTTGAGTTAACGATCGATGTGGTTTTCTTTAAACCTCATTTTACTTACCCATGGTTTTAGTAACCACATTTTTAAAGTCTAGACTAGCGTCAAAATTTTCTCTCCCTTTCCTTTTTCCTTTTTCCTTTTTCCTTTTTCCTTTTTTCTTTTTTCTTTTTTTTTTTTTTTTTTCTGAAAACATTTCTTTTTCAAAATTAAAAAATGCAATTTCTTTTTCTAACTTATTTTTTACTCTCGATTTTTACTTTAATAGTTAAAAAAATTTCAACTCCCTTTTCTCTTTCAGCTTTAAATACTTTTTAAAATCTTCATCTTGTTCATCTTTTTCTCTTCTCTCTTTACATTATATTAAATATCCAATCCTTTCATAAAACTCCATTAGACATATTAAATTATATACACCAACTTTCAACATTCACTAGCATTGTTAGCAACCATTTCCGAGTCTTTAACCAGCTCCGCTAACCCACTTTCCCCAATCGTCTGCACGCCATTAACTATTATATATCTCCACTTTATGCCCTTAATATTATAACATGTCAAAATTCCAACAATCCTCGAACGCTATTGAAACCGCAATGGTCGGTAAATCAGCAACAGCTCGATACAGAGGACCCAAATACAATCCTCAAATGGAAATCTACGAAAAGCAAGCTTTTCTTCACGTCGAAGCTGAGTACAGAGACGATCACATTCTGTCAATGAAAGAAGTTGAGCCGAAAACCATGCCGATAGCCTCAATGATCGACATTCAGCCCGAGCTGAAATGGTATATGAGGCCTTATCTGTTAGATTTCCTTGTCGACACTCATCTTGCACTTAAACTTTCATCGCAGACTCTTTTCCTTGCTGTCAACATTGTCGACAGATACTGCTCAAAACGAGTCGTGGCTAAGAAGCACTACCAACTTGTTGGTTGCACTGCGCTTTGGATTGCATCAAAGTATCAGGATAAGAAATCGCACATTCCCTCTATTTCGGAGCTGATAAATATGTGCTGCGGTGTTTACGAAGAGCCAATGTTCCTGCAAATGGAAGGCCATATTCTAAACACCCTTGAGTGGTCTATTGGCCACACCACCTTAGATTCATACATTTACCTCTACCTAGGTTCAACCTCCAACCCCGCTCTCATCTACACTGCACGCTTCCTTGCCGAAGTGTCAATGTATGACAAGGGCTTTTTTCAGTTCAAGCCTTCGCTCTTAGCGAACTGCTGTGTTACGCTGGCGTCACACATTCTTGACTACTGTCCTCTCCCAGCATCTTTCAAGGACCCCGTTGAACTTGATTGCATCCAACTCCTGTACTACTACATGCAAACACCCTCACAAAGTTTGCAAAAGAAGTACATGAAATCTTCCTACTCTCAAGTTCCCAAAATCATTGCATCTTTCATTGCCCGCCAACAGGCTTCTCAAATTGCCCTCCCCCCATCGCCAGCGCCGTCGTGTGACTCTGTGGACTATAGATCTTCCAAAACTGGAAGCGTCTGCAGTATTTCATCTTCAGCTTCAGCGAACCAGCTCAGTAACTACCTTTACGGAGTACAAGCCAAGTCAGATAAAAATACCAATTATATTACGCCGCCATGCACTCCTTCACCTTATCATTTGAATGCCAACAACAACAACAACCACCCCAACTACCATCACATTTCTAACAGCACGAATAGCAGTGGAATTTCTAGCATGCGGCCTTCCAGCATCCGTCGTAGTAGCAGTATCAATAGCGCGTCGTCAGTGGCAATTGCTGCCGCTGCCGCCGCTGCTGTCAATGCTACTGCTCCTTACGTCGGGATGGACTTGTCCTAAAGCTAGAATTTACTACTGCTATTCCTGAGCACTCATGCCCTTGTTAGAAATGTCAACATATACCGGTATATATGATGGTGTTTCTTTTTTTACGAACTTTTCTTTATTTCATGCAGTCATTATTTACATTTACATTTTTTTTACTTTCTTAATTTTCTCATGTACCATATTTATTTTCTATAATACTTAATATCTTAATTCTATTACTATCATTCATGAACTCATACAAATTGAAATTAGCCTGTCGTAGCTTGATGCTAAACTAGTAAAAAAGGAGCTCTTTTTTTAAAAAAAAAAAAATAAAACAAAATAAATAAAGACAAAACATATTTAAATCCAGACTACTATAGTGATGATACTACGGGCTGGTCGCAGGACTGGGAATGCTGTCGTACGCACTCTGCTGTTGGGTATCATCATAATATACCTTTTCATACTCGTAGGTTGTGATGCTAGAGTGCGGACGCGGCACCGGCGATCCCTCGTCCTCGTCAAAACTCGCATCAATCACAGCTGACGCATCAAAAGTTGTACTCCCACCGCCGCCGCTGCCAAACTCCTCGTCGCCGCTGCCGTAGTATGAGGACGACGCGTAAGATCCGGGTCGCAGCGACGGCAGCGATCGTACGTGGTATAGCTGATGCCGGGAAGACGACCCTCCTACTGACTGTGAGCTCTTCTGCCCACGTCTATGGGTCCTTTTAAAAACATGGTTGCCAGTACTGCTGCTCGCATAGACGGGAGTGACATCAATAGCGGCACCTCTTGTCGCAACGACAAAGCATAAAACCACAAGAAGGAGACATGCCTGGACAATTCCCACTTTTTTCTGGTAGCGTAAGTCGTCAACAGCTTCTGCCAACTTTGCTTCGACATCAGCAATGCGGGTAGAGGTATTGGTTGCTTGCAACTCTACTAGGTCTTGCAGTAGATGCTGCTGCTCACGAATATGCTTGTAGTGCTTCCTGATGTTAGCGTTAAGTTCCACAAGGTAGTTATCAATTTTGGCTGAGTATTTGCGGTCTACACGGAGCAGACGCTCCAGCAGTGTCTGAGTCTGTGATTCAATATACTGCATCGAGAGCGTAGCATTCGACTCAAGTAGCAAAATGCGTTTCATCATAGTCTGGTAAATTGACTCTTGTGTGGTCGGCTCCTGCGGCGGCGGTGGTGGGGGAGGGGGCGCAGGAGGTAGCGATGGCGCGGACTGAGCCTTGAATTTTTTACTACTGCTAAGAGCAACCGAAGTTTTGTTTACGGGCTGGCAGAAGTCGGGTTTAGAGTCAAACAGTATCTTGTTACTAAGATTGCCAATAAAATCCAATTCCCCACATTGATACGCTGTCGGAGGCTGTGGACTGTCGTAATTGTCGGGATGTCGTTCAGCTGCTGTTTCATCTAAACTCGTGTCGCCAGATCCACGGCTAGCATTACTTTCTGTATTGTCTGCATAAATGCTTCCACCGTCGCTGCGACCGCTGTTCCCATGACCTGATGGCCTGTCGTCACCAAATGTGTCGGTTGACAAACTAGTGCCAGCAGAATCATCAGTTTCCTGATCGAATTCGGGCCTCTTTTCGTTGTCTGCAAAATTCTGGCTTTCGGGTGCCGATGCTCCATCAATTGGATGACGGTGGTACATCTTCTCTTTGTCCTTCTCTGTTGTCTCATCGTGCTCTACCGACTTATTAAAAGCCCCACTAGCAGTCACTTGAGCTTTATTAATGCCGTGGCTCTTGTACTCCTCCATCATAGTCGTACCATGCACTCGCACAATAGATACTGGACAATAAAACTCCTGACCCCAGTGGGACAAAAACTCAAGTCGCAGATAACGTGCCCAAATAAATGGATTTTTAATGTGAAAGCTCTGAAAGTCACGAATGCTCTTTCCTTGGAATTCTCCCAACACTTTCCACTCATTGTCGCTGCTCGGGGGAAACCGATCTGACACAGAAATGCGAATATCTTTAAACATGGATGAAAAAAACTCAAACGAGCCGATCACAACTGTGTCGACCAAAATATCCTGACACAACTCAATAATAACAAACTTGTTAGGGGCATTGCATTTGTTAAGCATGTAGGAATCCTTATTTTCAATCAGAATATTGTGGGCGCCTTTCGCTTCTTTATTTGTTTTGATGATGGTGGCAGCACAGTCAAAAGACGCATAGTTGAAACGGTCTTTATAAAACTTTCCCGCAGCTTTAAAATCGTCGGCAGCAGGTATCTGGGAGTCACTATCATTATAGTTTTCGTTACTCTTGCCTTTTGTGCTGTCAAGACCAGTGTCTCTGCCAATGCCGGCGTTGGCATGCAAATTTGGCTCGTTGCTATTAGGTGTATCTGCAGTAGCGGGTTTGTAGTCTAGAGACCCTGAAAAGAGACTTGGATCAATCTCAAGCTCATCGCCAATGACGTTATTGATATTGTGTGAGGATGACGTTGAATCGCGTTGTTGGATGGGATCGCGATCGGTGTAATCTTTCTGACCCGACTTTTGCAGGTTAAGTTTTCGCCATTCCTCAAATGACAGCATTCGTTCACTGCCTTCATCTTCATATTCTTCATCATCATCTTCTTCATTATTATAAATTTCCTGGTCATCATTATCATCATCATCATCATCAACGTGCTCGTCTCCATCAAACGCCTTATTAGAGAAGTCCTGTTGTTGAATAGTGGGGGTAGATGGCTGAGGCGACTCCTGATAAATTGTCTTCTCCACAGTCATCGCTACGTTTGACTGCATAGAAGTCACCGCAGAGACTGTCGTTGAATTATTGAATGTCTCTGTCTGCTCATTGTTAGCAGATTTGGGCTTTTCGACGACAATAACAGGAACAGATGCGGTCGTAGTGATAGTAACTGTATCTTTCTCATTAACATTCGTATTAGTTTCCTGGCCGTTTGAGGTTATCACAAAAAATGTGAGTAGTAGTAATAACCACAGATGTCTGTACCACGATGCCAATATCATCGTCTGCTTGCCAGTTGCCGTGTCTTTGTAATAAATGCTTCTTTAATCATCTGTCAAGTACCAGACATCATCATCGTCTCCTTAAACAGTTTAATTGTATAATTTTTGAAACCTTCCGAAAGCCCTAACCCTTAATTTTATTTTTTGTTTTACGAATTTTTCGTTTTCGTTTTCCTTCCTTCACGATCACCACCACAAATATTAAACACTAATAACATCTTTCTCTTTCAACGCAACGTCGTTACTACTACTATCGACCACTTAATCTACTATTAATTACGGTTGGTGCTGCTGTTGAAATATTTCAAGATTTTCTCATTAAAACACTAAGGGAGATTGGCAAAATAGTACACAGTTTTTCTCAGCATTTACCACTTCCCATTGGACATCGTCGCTATTTCTTTTTTACGCGTCACATCTGCATAAATTTCAACACCAGATTATTTTCAAGTTCTATCTACTGATTCTCACATCTACACAATGACCGATGCCACTGAACCTAGACAATACAAAGTTGTTCATCAGCGGGTATCAGTTGATGTTGATCTGTACCATCGTGCGCTGCATGGCTTTACTGAGTTGTCTGTCGTGTTAACGCGTCCTGGTATTAAGCAAATTCGACTGAACTCACGTCAATGCATGATTAACGACGTGCAAATTGAAAATAAAAGCTGCTCCTATTATATTGAGGACTCAGCATCAGATATCGAGCTCCCAAAAACTGCCGACATCACACAGCATCATATGTACGCGAAAAAGTTGGAGCCGTTAACATCGCCCCAAAATCAACCGCCAATTGGCGAGCTTGTGATAGATATCTCTGCAAGCGTGGAATCAACATCCAAGCAGTCTGCTGCAGCAGCCGCAGCAGCCGCTGAAGCTCTTGGTGATAAAAACTTGCAAGGTCGCACTATCACTGTCAAAGTCGATTTTTCTCTCGTCGAGCCTACAACTGGGTTCAACTTTGTAGGTGGCAAGAATAGTAATATCAGAAAGCATTTCTGGCATGCATATACCACCAACTCGCCAATTGGTCTTGCTACTTCCAGCTGGGTGCCCTGCATGGATGGTGTCTGGGAGCTTTGCACTTGGCAATTCGAAATCTCGATGGCTCGGACTGTTGGTGACATTGGCCGGATCAAGCCTTCCACTGATGAGGAAGACTCGACCGAATCTAAGGAAGAGACTGGTAACGAAGATGAAATGAATGAAACTGATCTAGTGTTAGTTAGTGCCGAAATTGCGCCAACTGAAGTAGCGCACCCGCATGACTCTTGCAAAAAAGTGGTGTCTTTCGAAATCCTTAGTCCAATGGGTGCGCAACATATTGGTTTTGCTCTTGGTCCTTTTGTTCTAATTCCTTTACCCGATTTTAAGGAGGATGAAGTAAAAGATATGGACGATCTTGAAGAAGACACATCTGTTCCTATAAGCATTTATGGGTTTCCAGACCGCACTGTGGAAGTGCAAAACACTTGCATTTTTGTTAACAAGGTTGTTGAGTACTACTCGCGAGAGTTTGGCTCGTATCCGTTTCCATCGCTTTCATTCTGTTTTGTCAGCGATGCCACTACACAATTTTCCAATTCTGTCGGTTTGTGTATTTGTGACGACAAACTACTATATCCGCCAGATGTTATTGAACCCATGTTTTCCGCGCCAAAACAATTTTCTGTGGCGATAGCATCGCAGTGGATAGGTATTTCGATTTTGCCGAAACGATGGGAAGACTTATGGCTTGTCCTTGGCATAGCTGGGTATATGGGCCTCTGCTTCTTGAAAAAGTTGATTGGCAACAATGAGTACCGGTTTGCTATCAAAAAACTATCCGAAGAAATCTGTAACCGCGATATTGGAATGCCGCCGTTAGCGTCTCCCAATCTAATATTTCCTCTGTCAGATCACGAGCTTTCTTTTCTTCAACTTAAGGCACCTGTAGTGCTATTCATTTTGGATCGGCGTATGACTAAGACCGATAAATCTCTAGGTTTGTCGCGAGCCATTCCAAAGATCCTTCTCCAAGGCATGTCTGGTGACTTGTCTAACTCTTGCCTAAGTACCGCTCATTTCATTAAGGTGTGTGAAAGAGTTGGACACAACAAGCTTGATGTATTTTTCAATCAGTGGGTGTTTGGCTCTGGTTATCCCATTTTCCGCGTTACCCAGCGCTTCAACAAAAAGCGGATGTTTATCGAAATGGGAATTAGACAGGTGCAAACTACTGAAATTGCGGCACTCCCTTTAAATGATGAACATTTCATTCAAGACTCTCAGCATAACATTCATCGCGATCCACAATCAACTATCCAGCCTTTGTTCACTGTAAGTTCGTTACTTTGTGATTGAGTTAAAATTAACATCTAACTAACCAATTTAAGGGTCCTATGACAATCCGTATCCATGAAGCTGATGGCACCCCCTATGAGCATGTTGTTGATCTAAAAGAGCCATTTACAAAGCTTGATATTCAGTACAACACAAAGTACAAGCGATTGAAACGAAGCAAGAAACAAAAGGAGCATGTCGATGTTCTGAATATTGATACTGCTGATGATGCTGATTTGGATGGAATTCTTCTCCATTGTCTAGGCGATGTGCTTCAGAGTGACCAGCAAATGGAAGAATGGAAACTTGAAGACTGGACTAAAGAAGAGGAAGAAAAGATGGTGAACGAAGCTTTCGAGTGGATTCGTGTTGATACCGACTTTGAATGGATTTGTGTACTTTACATCAATCAACCTGATTACATGTTTGCTTCACAATTACAGCAAGATAGAGACGTGGTTGCTCAGCATGATGCTGTTCGATATTTTGGGTCTCTCAAGCCCTCACGCTTATACTCATCAATTCTTGTCAAAACTCTTATGGATAAGAGGTATTACTACGGCATCCGCGTTGAGGCAGCACATCAACTAGCAAAATGTGGTATAGAAGATTTGAATTTTATTGGAAAGTTTCATCTTGTCAAAGCTTTCCAAACTCTGTTCTGTTTTGAAAACTCAACGATCCCAGCTGCAAATAACTTTGCTGACTTCCCGACATACTTCATTCAGAAGGCAATTCCCATGGCTCTATCTCAAATTAGAGATAATTTTGGCAAATGCCCTGTTGAGGTTTGCAATTTTTTGCTTGACCTCTTGCGGTATAATGACAACTCCAGCAATCCATTTTCAGATTCATTTTACGTTTGCAATCTGATTACTGCAATTGTGAACTCTCTGAGTAATAATAACTTTGAGCCGTCCTTAGAAGAGGGTGACTTTGAAACAGATTCATTTGTATCTAAGGCGATTGATGAAATTGAAAGGTGCCTGAGAATGGATGGATGGCTTCCATCTGTTCACAATATGATTACGACAACAGCCATTCAACAAAAAGAACGTCTTTGGGTGAGAGGTTACCTGCCAGTGAAATTTGATGAGCTTATTCAATATACCAAACCGGGAAACTATAGCGAAGTCCGCATTAGTGCATTCCAAAGCTTACTAAACCTTGGAGGCATTTATAATAAAGCGGTGGTGCATTACCTCTTTTCTACCATCACATTTGACAACTTTGAGTTCGTGAAGGCCGGGTTGGTTAATGCGCTTAGTAATACTCTCGGTCGACTTGCCCTGCGTGGTGATTATAAACCAAGGTTAAAGGCAAGAAATACCGGAAGGAACGGTCAGCAGCAAGGAGCTATGGGTTCTTTTTTGGTCGTTGAAGACTCATCGGTGACCAAGGACGTGCGCCACGACTTGCAAGCGCGTTCTACAGTCAAAGGTGCTCTGGAACTTTTGAAGCGGCAGATGGATCGAAACGGTGTGTTGAAATACGAGCTCTGGGGCGCTATCAACAGCAAACGGGTTTCTTTGTATGAAAAACGTCGCCTTCTCGATATAAGCAGTGCTGTTTTTCCAAAGAAAGATTCCTACATTGTCGACCTCAAGACTCCTAAGTTGATGAGACTGTGCGCAATAAGGGGTCAGAGGTTCAACATTGTGATTAAGCGGCAGTTTGCCTTCGCTAACCGCAATGGCACTGATAATGCGAGCAGTGGTTCAGCGGAAGGCGGTGCCCGTTCTCTTCCCAAAATTTCCTTTGTCGCTAAGAAACTCACTAGTCCTAGCAAGAATGGAAGTCATGCAGTCAAGTCAGAGGCAATTTCTACTGCAGCAGTTAAGAAACAAAAGTCGCACAAAATCAAACTTACAGCAGGGGGTGCGGCGACAACAAGTTCTGCCGCAGCTGTGAGTGCTGCGTCATCAGCTATTCCCAAGATTAAGCTATCCACTCACACATCGGGCGCTGCCTCAGGCGCTGGAGTTACAAAAAAAAAGAAGTCAGGATCCTCTGGAAGCCTTCCTGCCGCAGTTAAATTAAACCCTGAACTACTGTCTAAATCAGTAGCCGTAGAAACATCAGCCACTTCTGATGAGGGTTCTTCTACGACGGGTTCGGCTATTGAACATTCTCGTCCAGGTGCTTCTGCCTCTTCGGGCACTACCTCGAGCACCGCACCAAACGAGTCCTCGTCAGCTGAAACTAATCCCTCTCAACCGGCTCTACCTAAGGTCAAGCTTAAGTTGAGATTAAATTAGATGCCTTGGTCAGGTCTCACTTTTATTCATTATTCATTTTTTTTTTTTTCATTTATTTATTTATCCTTTTTTTTTTCTTTTTTTTTTTTTTTTTTTTTTTTTTTTTTTTTTTTTTTTTTTTTTTTTTTTTTTTTTT
>JAJMRT010000677.1:0-10292 GCA_030558065.1 Geotrichum phurueaensis
CTAAAAAAAAAAAAAAAGCCCCCCAATGACCCCATATTTCTGGAAAGTTAGTATGCGCAGGATGCGTAACTTTAGAACTACGACAGCCCGGGGTTCACCCCCACCGCGGCTTCGACTGTTTACAACATTTTTCCTCATGGTTTTTTTTTCTTCTTCTTTTTTACAATCAGCACCACTAGTGCTAAGCGCAAATTTAAATGCGTTAACTATGCCCTCTCCATTTTTAAATTCGCTTTGGGCCCAAACCTATCACCATCATCATCATCATTTTCACAAAAAATTGGAAATTAAGTTGGCTAATATCACAACCGCTTCCACCTCTGGTCATAGCCCCTTGCCTAGGCTGGGTGATACTTTTACCAAGATGAAATCTGATCGGGGTAGTACCAAGAGCAGTATTAACCGTGCACTGTTTCTTAACCGCAGACAAGACCTATGCGACGGAGACAGTACGCGTAGTACTCTGGGATTTCAGGGTGACCCATTTGCGCAACCGATTGACCTTGACCCGCCGCCAGCAGTTTTCTCTGCACGCACACACCCGCTGAAGCCCGGTAATGGTAATGGGGGCAGCCCCATTTCTACCAATAAGTTTTACACTAATATGCTGCTCGACACCCGCACGGGCCCCGTGTTCACCTCGCCCTACTCGCTGTGGTGGACGGGGCCCCAGGGCGAGGCCCGCCACGGCGTCGCCGTCTCCTACACTGAGAAATCGCAATGGGTCTATGGCCCCGACCCCCTCGCTGCCACGGCGCGCTACGTATATAGCCCCAATGGCATTGCCTCCATCATCCTTGGCGCCACGCAGTTTGATAGTGGCAACTATGAGTTCTCGACCTCAGAGCCAACGGATTTTGCTGTGCACGCCTCGCTAACAGAGACAAACCCAAGCGAGAACCAGGGGAAAATGACGCTGCCGCTAGTCCAGGGGATGGGAATGGTAACGGCCCTGTACTCAGACTTGACCCCCCGCATTTCTAGCGGCGTTGGCTTTGCGCAGGTTGTTAGGGTCAAGTCGCCGCGACCGGACTTGCTCAAGTACGAGCTGGCGCTCTATAATGGCAAAAAATGGTGGCTGTATATGCGCATTACGTGTACAAACGGGACACCGGCTACCGCAGCTGGGGTCAATGTCAACCTTGAAGATGAGTATACAATCACAGCCAGCCCGGTTAATAATGCCGGCGTTGCGTTTGTGATCCAGGTAGTACCGGCGAATGCTAGCGCAGAAATCGCCTTGGACAGCACGGCGGGGCAGTACGTTACAGGCGCACATTTGACAGGCTCAGTTTCAGATAATGGCCGGCTAGGCACCTACATTATCAAATACAATAGCAAAGGTGTTAGTAACGAGGGCGCGCCAATGTTAATGGCAGCGCCCCATCATATAGCATCACTTACTGATGAGACCCGCGCGAAAATTACAAGTTTCAAGCTCAAGTCGGTATCCCTTGGGACTCTCAGGGGCTACGCTTCAACGCAGCTGGAGATGGCAGAGGAGTTGCCAACCAACATTGGGTTCTTGCCGTACTCAACGCTGCCTGGGCGCACGGGCTGCAGGCTTACGCCGGAGGTGCACAACCTTCTCACGGACACCGTCGGCGCAGAACTCGACCAGGACATGCTAGCACAAACCAACCTTGACTCGATGTATTTCTCTGGCAAGGGGATGGACAAGTTTGCCCAAATTGTCTTTGTGGCCAAGTACATTCTTGGGGATAACGAGCTTGCGCGCAAAGGGCTTACAAACCTCAAGGCCGCATTTAGCGTATTTGCTAAAAACCAGCAGCAAAGTAGCCTTGTCTACGATCTCACGTGGCGCGGGGTTGTGGCGGAAGCGGGGATGGACAGCAGCGACCCCATGGCGGACTTTGGCTCATCGTACTACAATGACCATCATTTCCATTACGGATACTTTATCCACGCAGCAGCCGTGATTGGTCAGCTCGACAATGACCTTGGTAACGGCACCTGGGTGCGTGAAAACAAGGCGTTTATCAATGCCCTCGTGCGGGATGTGGCGAACCCCAGCGGCGCCGACCGGTATTTCCCCGTGTGGCGAGGGTTTGACTGGTATGCGGGGCACTCGTGGGCCAAGGGTCTCTTTGTCAGCTATGACGGCAAGGATGAGGAGTCCTCATCGGAGGACGTGCACTTTGCCTACAGTATGAAGCTTTGGGGCCGCGTCGCCGGCGACGGGGCCTCGGAGGCGCGGGGCAACCTCATGCTCGCGGTGATGCGGCGCTCTCTCAACACTTACATGCTCTATACCAGCGACAACGCCGTAGTGCCGCGCCAGCTCCTAGCAAATAAAAACTCGGGAATTTTATTTGAAAATAAAGTCGATCACACAACTTACTTTGGCGCCAACCCAGAGTACACCCAGGGCATCCACATGATTCCCGTGACGTCGGTGTCGTCGTATATACGCAGCGCTCAATTTGTCGCCGAGGAGTGGGAGGAAAAATTACAAACTGTGGTGGGCCAGCTGCACGACGGCTGGCGTGGCATCCTTATGATGAACCGCGCGCTGAGCAATCCCGGCGAGAGCCTGGCGTTTTTCCAAACCGAACCATTTGATACGCGCTGGCTCGATTCCGGCATGTCAAGGTCGTGGGCGCTGGCCTATGCTGCGTGTATGATGTAGCACAAGCCTGCCCTTTTAGTGGTGTAACCTATCAAGGCTTTTGTCGAAGAAAAAAAAAAAAAAAAAAAAAGAAAAAAAAATTGGTCGCGCAATTGGGATGTTTAGGTTTCTGCGCGCTTTGTTTTTTTGTAACTAAAATTTTACTTTGAAAAAAAAAAAAAAAAAGATTTTGTTGAAAACAAATAGAGAGAGCGTAGTATTGAATAAATTACATCAAGTTCATAAGTAGCTAATAAAATTAATAGAAGAAAAAAAGGTATTAAAAGAGCAAACCGGTCGCCCAAGTTGACGTAGCATACCGGGGTCCTCGGTCCCAGTCTGACTCTTGAGCGTAGAGAAAAGAGGGAAAAGTGAGGTGGTAGTAAAGATTAGGTGGTGGTAATAGTATGGTCGTCATTAGAGATGGAAATAACAATTGCCAAAAAATGGCGCAAAAGGACAAAACGCGCAATCGCACATTCCTGCTACTCGCTTAGACAGGGTTGGAGGGGACACCGGTTCTGGGAGGACCAGCGCGCTTGGTGAAGGGGAGAGTGAAGGGCCCCGATTTGACCATGTTGCCGGCGCTCATGACAAGCTGACCAATGGTAAGAAAGAAGGCAAAGTAGAGGAAAGCAACCGAGGCCTGGGCCTTTCTGCATCGATCTGAGGAACCCTGGGTGATAGTGTTGTTATCAAGGTAGTCTTGATTACTGCACGAATGGGCCTTGATGGCAGCAGCAATGGCAGTAGCGCCAGCAAAAGTAAAGACAAAGTTGAGAAAGTCAATAGTAGCAATGGCAATGGGGAAAGCGAGTAATTTGATAAAGCCGGCGGCAATACCATAAAAGACACCAAAGACAAGACCAAACACAGCGGCAAAGAGACCAAAGTTGACTTGGGGATTGGCATGGTCGGAACCGGCAATAAGTGAACCAGTAAGACCGAGGGTGATGATGAGGAATAAGAAGAGAACACCTCTCAGGATGGGGTCGATGTAAACTGACATGATGAACGTTGGAAGTTGACTATACGAATTAAAAATTAGCAAACAAAAAGAGTTGTTGTTTGTGTAAATGTAATTGTGATTGTTGAAAATAGAAAAGAAGAAAAATAAAAAGAAGAAGAAGAAGAGGATGAAGAAGAAGAAATATTTTTGTTTTGATATTTCTACTTTTTTTTTTTAAATTTTTTTTAACTTTTATTCATTTGTTTGTTTATTTTTTATTTTATTTTTCATTCACCTTATTTGCTAAAGAAATAATCAAATCTGATGCTACTTGTGCACATGCGCATATATTCTCTTTATGCTCCAATGTTTATATTCCTTCCCAATTAGGAAGCAGCGTTATAGCAGAGCTCACACACACAAAGGATTTGTCATCTGCCAAATCGAGGAGTCCTGTGCGCCGCAGTGGTGACGGCGATGGGCCATCACCCAACCACCAACAAACCCGCCGCTCCAAGGCAACGACAATGACAATGTGGTGGTGGTGACTTTTTTTTTTCTTTTCTTTTTTTTGGCTTTTTGCCTTCTTTGCATGGCGTTACGCCCGTTTGGGCAGGCCCTGTATGCATGAGGGCTAGGGCTGAGTTGCCCCAATTGCAGTAAATTTACGCTGAGAAAAGACTGCATCTACAAAGCCCAGTAGTCAACTACGGACTGTTGCTGGGGCAACTAAATTCTCCACTCTCTCCAACCGCCCCAAATCAAGAGTACCAAACAACAAGAACTTCGAGATGGAAAGTTAAACCTTTCACTTGGCCAAGACATTAACAACAGCATTGCAAACGTTTAAAAAGTCCTTTGAATCTCTGGTTTGACCATCATGTACTCTATTGTTATATAATTAACAATATAATCATTCTAGTTAGTAGTAATCAATTGAGCTTTAAGTATTTTGCAAAAAAAAAAAAAGCAACACCAACAACAACCCCCACTAAAACTCATGGTTGGGTTGAATAAACTCTGAACTGATCAGCAGCCTGCATTCTCGGCGCTGTAAACAATTATACACGCGCAATGATTTATAGAAGATGGTGATGAGTTTGTCTATACTTACCCAAAGCAATAGTCTTTGAGCATTGACTGAATATGGCTGTTGCTTGCAATGTGTCGCCGCTTAGGATATTATGATGTCAGATACCTTAGTCTAAGTTCGCCTGATACTAAACTTTGGCCACAAAAAAAAGACAATTTTAAGTTTGTTTTTATTCTTTTTTTGGTAAAATCTTTTATGTCACGTTCAAAAGTTGAATGTTTTCGCAGCCTCTTTAAGGCAACATAGAAACCCACGGCTAGACAAGCTAACTACTTGGCCAGGCAGATGTTTTTTTTTTTTTAAACCTGGTCAGTGATTAAACAGAATTTCTAATAATTGTCACGCAGTTTGCTTATTGATATGGGTTAAAACAAGAATCTAATACAGGTGGAGGTGTCAAGGTGCTAATGTTGAATAATCACTGATCAAGGCCTTCATTTAACCCTCACAAAGTCAATGTTTTTTTTTTTATTATTTGTTTTACTGCTTGACAACAAAGCATAGCTGATATGTCACTAATATCATTTGCCGTGTCTTACTGTATTGTTTTCACCGACTCTGTGACTGGTCAGTACTTTGCTTTACACATGTTTTACTCATTGTCACAAACCTTTACTTTTTCAATCCATTTAAACTAAAATAGCAGATCCTTTTTGATAGGCCTGAGCGCATCAAGATTCAACCATATTTTGCTTGATTTGGTATTTCCAGCATCTCAAAAAGGCCTAATAACAGATATACTAACAACAAATTAAATCTTGACGGTCGGTTCCTGAGCACTAACAAAGTAAAAAAAAAAAAAAAAAAAAAAAAAAAAGGTACACTCGAGTCTTTTGAAACTTTTGCTTTAATCGGTCAGCAAAGGTTGTTTTGGGGGGTTTCCTTTTTTGTTGCCTGGCACAATCACGCTCACTCCGTTTTAGTCCAGATATACCATTGAATAACAAAAAAAAAACACAAATAGGTTGAAAATTAATGATCACATCATCATATCTATTTGTCAAGAATTAGCATTACAATCTGTTTCTCTTTCGGAATCTATATCAACCGACCGTTGGTGATTGAGTATTTTAGCGACTCTGCGCGTTAAAAAAAAAAAAACAAGCTCTTATAAAATAGAGATTCGGTCCTTACCAAGTTTGTCACAAGCATTGTTACTTAATTTTAGACACCAGTTTAGTTACCCTCGCTTAACAAAATAAAAAAAAAATAACTGTTTCCTAAGCTCAAAAGTAATAAAAATTGATTTAAGCTCAAATTGGTTGTTGTTGTTTTTTTTTTTTTTTCTCGTGGCTTCTGGTGTTTATTGATGGCATGTGCACACCACGCGGTTGCCACGCGCGCATCACGCGTCTATGCATGTGCATGACAAATTAAGCTTCATGTAATCAGTTTTTTTTTTGTTTTTTTTTTTTTAAAGGAGAGGCTGGTTTCTTAGGTGGAGTCCATGTAACTGACAGCTCCCTCACATTCAAAAGGACACATCCACCATGTTTTTTTTTTTGCCATCCTCGGTTGGTTGTTTTTAAGTGTTGGTGATAGTTTTATGGTGTCAGTTGAGTGCTAGCTCATATCCTCGCAATCTCTATTTCAAACACAGGTTATTGGTGTTGTTTTACTGCCATCGACTCAGTAAAACTTCACAACTTGAAAATATATTTATAATCCCCGCATTAAATGAATCTCAATACAATTAAAACTCATCAACATGGCCCCTAGTAGAAAGTCTTCCTCCCCCTGAGAAAAGAATCTCGCTTATTTAAACTTTTGTGATTGGATATCACTCTTGTGAAAAGGGAAGATCGGAACCAGCCGCCGTTATTACCATTTATCTTGTGGAAACAAATAAAAAAAAAAGAAAATGGCTGCCAGCCGTTTTTAAATTTTTTTTAGACAGGAGATAATTGAAACATGTATATTGCTGAACTAAGTCAGCCAATTAACAGGTTGCAAAGTCTATAATTCAATCATACAATTCTATCTTAATCCTGTCTAGTTTGCCAGGTTAGTTTTATCCCGTTCAGTCAATTTAGTCTTTTTTTCAAGTTTCATCAATCACTTTCTTTCTTTTTGTTTTAAAAAAAACGATTTTATCATCAATTTATCAAACTGTGACCAGTCATTAAGCTTCCTGCAGGGTGGCTAGCTGGTCCCTGATTTTCTCTCGCTAGTTACTGAATTTTCCTTCCTCAGCCAACCCAGCAGATCATTTTCTTGAATGAATTTAATATACCTACTACATACAGATGATGAGACATTAACACATGATAACTACATTACTTCTTTGTGCGAGCTCTTGATTCATCGTGCATGCCGCACAATCTAAAGTATATATAAAAGATATTCAAACCCCTTTATTTTTTTTTTTTGAAACGGCTAAAACGTTAGATTTGGCTTGGTTGAAAATCTGACAAAAAATAAAAAAGATTTTAAAATCTAAAGCTCAAGAAGCAAAGAAAAAAAAAAAGGGGGAGAGATAGTGGCAGGTTGGAGACCTAAGGGTTTTAAAAAAAAAAGGTATAAAAAGGAGGTTGTCCCCCCCCCCTCCTTCGAAACGAATATTTTAATAAAAGCATTCATGGAAAAAAAAAATATATTATTTTATTTCTACTCTTCTCAAAAGATCATTTTGTAGTACCCGGGCTCCCCACAGGCGTTTTGCTCGATAATTATTGTCTTTTTAGATTAAAAAATCACTTTTCAGTTCAAGTTAGAAATAAACAACGGCTTTGAGAGACTGGTTTAAACCATAATCGTAGTGATCAATATCAGTACAAAAAAAAAAAAAAGTCTAACAGGTTCCAAATACCACTGCTATCTCTTCCCTCTGTTTTTTTTTTTTTTTTTCTCATTTTCACAACACTTCAAGTTCCCTTTACTTTTTTCTTGTTCCTTTTCACATAACAACAATGATTCAGATCACGTCCTCCAGCGGCGCGGGTGATGGCTTAAAGTACCTCGCCATTGTCGACCTGCTAGCCGATTCACGCAAAAGCCCCATGAATTCACATTGAGTTGGACCCTTTCTTCACTACCAAACTGTAAATCGACCCTCACAACAGCAACAGCCGACCAACATGAAAATGTTTCAAGAGGCTTTAGAAACCTTTCTAGCTTGGGCGGATTGTGAGTTTCTACGTTATAGCAGTCCTCAAGATAGACTGAACTTCCAAAAAGGCGTTGTTTTTTTGTTTTTTTTCTTTTTGCTTTTGCTTTTGTTTTGACAGCCCCTACACGCTGACGTGCCTGTCCTGAAAAGAGAATAGTGACCTTCTTTATCAGTTGTGGCATGAAGTTGAGGAATCCTTGGTCCATTTTGTCACTTTGGATCTAATAATCTACCACTACGCCAATAATTTAGATATCGTTTTCCCGAGCACTGTCACTTATAAAGAAATGATAAATACCTTGGCCCGGTGTGATCTCCAATAATTATCGCCTCTGAAAGTTAATGATCTAACACTAGTTTTTTTTTTTTTTTCTTTTCAATCCAGGTACTGACTTTTTCTTGTTTTTTCGGGGACTTTTATTGGTACGGTACCCAACTAAACCGTACTAGAATCTGTACTATGAAATTAAAATGCCATCCACATCCTCACCCAACATAAAACAACTCAAGGACAGAAAAGTCAGAGTTGAAAATGTTGTTTTATATCACACCAGTTACGAAAAAAAAAAAAAAAAGGTTAATATTATAATCCTAATAAAAATTCATTAACTTAAACTCTAAAAATTAGTTCTCTAGTTGTTCAAAGTATTTGGAAAATATGTATACATGAAAATAAAAAAAGAGGGCTTGTACATTGAAATAGTGCAACAAAAATTAATCAAAAAATATGCGTTAGCCCGGAGTCGAACCGGGGGCTCGACGATGGCAACGTCGAATTTTACCGCTAAACCACTAACGCTTGTTATTTCTTTTAGAAGAGTTAGACTAACATATAAACTGCTGCATAGACTTTGTAAAAAATCAGCGTGAAAAAAAATTGTAGTGGTTTTTCGTCCTGGGATGATGTTAAAAGCACCCCGTCTTTGGATGACGATAAACTCATTATTTATCCAAAAGGACAATACATTATACGGCAGATGTCCTGGGATGACGTTAAAAGCACCATTTATCCAAAAGGACGACTACTGATACGGCAGTGAATGAGCATTATTAGCCTCATTCTGAGAATCCCTTGATGCTTTCATCTTTTCTCTTGAAGAGATGAATCCGAGGTGGTTCACGACAACAACAAAACGACAATTCGACAGAATGTCAAATGAAGACGACAATTTTATAACATGGCATATCTGAAGCCTGAATAGTACACGGCTCAACGAGCTTGTCCAAATTTAGCGACAAAGGTAAACCGAAACGACAGATCCGAATCCTGAAAACAAAATCCCACCACCCTTTAGAGGATGGTTGAAAATGGTGAAAAAGATTTTATCAGATTACGTAACTTCCTACTCAAAGCAATACTTGAATAGTGAAGTGGTTTGTTGAACACTGAACATAGACAGAAAATATATGGGTAACCTATTACCAATCCAGAGCTCTAAGTTATTGTTGGTTTCTGGATATTGATGGAATCTTCAGAGCAAGGCTGGTAAAGCTTACTCACTGCCGTATCTTGTATCGTTCTTTTTGGATAATTGATGAGTTAAGCGTCATTAAAAGACGTGATGCTTTTAACTTCATCCCAAGACGTTCGTCATCCCAGGACGTCGTAAGTCTTTTTTTTTTAATTTAATTCAATATATTTTTGCCCAACCAGTTGGCCATATTAAAAAAATTATTTAATATAATTAATCACAAAATGTAAAATAAAACAAAATGAAGAATAAAAAAATAAAAAGTAAACCTTCAGGTTCTCCATAAAGACTGATGTTCATTTGAAATTCCGTATAACCAGTTTTCGCCTTAAATGCCGTTACACCTAGCCACTGCCCGGATTGCTGAAAATTTTTGTGTTCGGATTGCTGAAAATTCTCGTTTTTCTTTTTTTTCAATTCAATTCAATATATTTTTGCCCAGTCAGTTGGCCATACTAAAAAATTACTTAATACAATAAATCACAAAATGAAAAATAAAACAAAATGAAAAATAAAAATAAAAAGTAAACCTTCAGGTTCTCCATAAAGACTGATGTTCATTTGAAATCCCGTATAACCAGCTTTCGCCTTAAAATGCCGTTACACCTAGCCACTGCCCAGATTGCTGAGAATTCTCGTCCCGATACTAGTTCGTCAGTATCAGACCTCCTAATAAAAAACGACTCAAAATAAAGTCAAGAAAAAACGTCGAAAAGTGATAATCCACAATGGTTTCAGCAAGCTTCTATAAAGAGGCTTAACAATGGTGTGAGAGCGTCGAGAGAAATTCATCTCTCAACTTACAGAAGCTGGCAATTGCTTTGAGCCCCTGCTTGGTGTCGAGCAGCACTGAGAGGTTTAGTGCTGGGGAAACCTGTTTCAACTCTTGCCTTAATTCGTCAAAATAGACGCACTCAGTTAAAATGTGCCGTATAGTTTTGAGGTCGCCGCATTCGCATTCATGAGAGTCCTGTGATATGTTGAACCTCTCGAACCACTCTTTAGTTGAGCCATGACCCGTGCGTAGTTGGGTGATGATG
>JAJMRT010000678.1:0-10284 GCA_030558065.1 Geotrichum phurueaensis
GGGGGGGAGAAGGAGGAAAAAAGACCAAAGTTAGGGCTTTCTAGGGTAGGGTAACGCCAGCCGTTGTTAAATTTCAAAAAATTTTTCAAATCATTGCCTTCTCCTTTTCTTCTACAGGCAATTACCTCTTTACTGAGGTGTGTTGACTCGCAATGATTTGCTACCATAAAATGTAAGTGTTTTCTTATTCTAACTACAACTGCAGTGGGTATAGAAACGATTAACATGGAAGGTAGTCTGGGTTCCGGTGATGATAAATTTCATATTACAAACTCTTTAGTATGATGTTGTTATTTATTAACCTCTAAGAAGCCCTGAGGATCCCGACTTTAATCTACATGTTTGATCATTTTCCCTCTGTGTGTTCATTAAAAGATTATCTTTTTTCTAACAGTATTTTCTACAGTGTAAGTGACAATGCGGTTAAACTTATCAAATATTCATGCTGCTAGAGCAAGACAAAGGCAGAAGAGCAGCAACGGACACCTTAAATGATTAATCCAATTTTATCTGTCAATCCCCTGAGATTTCCGCAGTTCGCTCAAATTATTTTAGAGCTGCGGAGGATGACGAGAAAAAAAATCTCTCAAACCTATGATACTATCCGATTAATGCTTTTTTTTTTTTTTTGCCCTTTGGCTCTTGCGCTGGAACTGGATATTTAGCATTGTATTAGTGCTTGATTTACTAACGTATGCTTTAGGAATGTTATTTCTGTCTTTGATGGATATTATGAGTAGTAAATTTTGTTTATTTAATTGTTTTAATACATTTACATTTTGAAAAAACACCAATGGCTTATTACTTAGGTATGGAACTATTTGTTGCGTTTTTGTCTCCGTAAGCCCTGAAATTTGTAAAAGCCAGAAGTAAACCCTTGATACACAGAGTCAAGAAACATAGAGCATATCTGATGCGGTCTTGAGCCACAGTAAGTGCTAAAAGGACAAACCCCTAGCACTGAAATATTATTTTCTACGCAAACTTCTACTTGCCGGGCTAGCCAAAACCCACGCCTTTTTAGGCAGCAGCGTGGCTAGCTGGAGTAGCTTGCCACGATCAACAACTGTGAAAAAGATAATCTGAAATCTCAACCTTGGAAACTGCGCAAACTTTGCAAATAGGTTTGGATTTTACTGTCTTACCTGACGCTCTTAAATAACCCCAATACTTGATGGTTAATATATTTTCATCTATTTGTATAAGTCGTAAAGGCTCCTTGCCGAGGGTGCTTAGGACGCACTGCCCAAATAAATTTTACATACCATATAAGCTCTAGTATATGCAATTGTTTTTAACTCTCCCTTTGCTATGAAAAAGGTAGAATGGGCTCAAGATATCACAAGCTTCAGCTACTGCTTCAATTTTAGCCAAGGCTGGACGGGTGCAATTCTTTTTGTTTTTTGGAAAGTAAATCAAGCCATGGTAATAATAGTATTTAAACTATTCCATAAAAATTAAAGACAAAAAAACAAAAATTGCTCATAAGATTTAAGCCATGCCAAATTAAGGGGGTTTAGCTATCACTATCTTGAGTACTCAATGCGGGCCATGAGCTTTGGGGTCATTTCAAACTCGGGGGGTTTGTGAGCCAGAAGCGGCCCTAGTTCATTACCCAAATGTTTGACCATGGTTTAAATGTATAATGGGATTTCAAAGGTGGAATTTTGGTTTTATTGCCATTAAACTGCTACTAGAAGAACCAACCTTGTGTGAGCACATATGCCTTTTTTTTTTTTTTTGACAACTGTTAACCCTTGATTAACGATAATTCGTGATCTATAATCTTAAACTCACATATGATACTTGAAAAGTTGTACATGAATCGGTCGTTGGAGTTGGTAGTCAAAACTATAAACCTCTACTATTACTACTACTGCATGTAAATTATAAAAAAATAGCGGCGTAGGAAAGGCATTTCATTGTGTTTTGCAATTCCATTAACTTGCGGCCTATAGATGCTCGACGACTTTGCAGTGTACTTGGCCTTTGTAGTCCAGGGAGTTTATAGTATGGATTATGTTGTTACCTGTATATCTACAGCTGACGCATCGTGGCAGAGTGAGAATGAACTATGCATGAGGATACCCACGGGGCAGGTTTAACCTGAGATCCAAAAGATCAGCATTAAAAACAACAACAACAACAATAGTAAACACGCTTCATGTACCGTCAGAGAGCGCTGCTGTATCTTTCGCGTGCTTTTCGCTGCCTCTCAGAAATTTTCTTGTTGGTAACTGAGGTACAGTAGGTAACTGTTTTGTTTTCCTTCTCTAGCCACCTGAGTAGCAGAGAAAAAGATAATGTGTGTGGCAGGCGTCAGTGTGTGTCTGTGTGCACGCACACGCGCAGCGGCATGAAGAAGATGAGCAAAAACAATGGCGATCGCCCAAAAACCTGTTTTGAAGGCGGAAAAACTTGACAAGACCCTGAAAAAACAAATGAATAAATATATCTATATAAATAAATAAATAAATAAAAAAAAAAAAGGATATATTGTATTATTTTTTTCGTGAAAACATTGCAGGACCTAGAAACAGAAACATGAAACAAACAAATTGAACGGTAAGTTCCCACCTCCGGTCTGACTTTTACGACAACCTTTTATCTGTTGTGATTGCTACTCGTTCAGTGTCTCCTACGCCCACAACCTCAGGTTTTAATATATACATGTGCGCATTTTTCACGCGATTTAGACAGTTGCTCACTTGAAGTCACAGCATTTGAATTGTTTAGACTGAGTCTCTACCGCACGCATTTATTATTTAGGGGGTCTGGGATGGCAAGATGTAATGCCAAAGACTGGCTAACTATTAAAAATTTAAAGACTAAGAGCACTACTAAACTTGATAAAAAGGCCAGATTTACTGAGACTGTTTTAGCTGAGAATAATATTTCAATCAATCAATATTCCAATAAATAAGAAAAAAAAATTCACATTTAGTATACGTCAACTCTTAGCAAAATACATGAAATCAAATGTCTCTTCAACAAAACCCCCTCCCAAAGTAAAGAAATTGAGAGAAACAGGGTTGCAGAAATAGATGATCTATGCCCGGTCCATCTTTCTTTTTTATTTTTTATTCATTTTTTTTTTTTTAATTAAACACCAGTAAGCTCAAAGACAAGGCCAACAAGGTTGACCGTTACGACACCAACGCCGCCATAGACAAGAAAGTCAAGCTTTGCCTTTTCGCCAATGACCGTGGCAGCACGCTTAAACAGTGTACTTTTAAGCAAAGTTTTGGCAAGTGCCCGGAATCCCAGCACTACGAGCGTGCCCACAACAAACCGCACCAGCGCATGCACTACTCCACTGTACTCATAGGCAATGGCGGCACCGCCATGCTGCTGGAGAAAGGACCACTCGCCGATCCACTCGCCAGCAATGACGGCTAAAAATGCCACACCGTCGAGGTAGCACGGGCACGGCTCCACAGGAACAGGGTGCACAAATAGCAGGGCCAGCGCGAGCGGCAGAGTCCACATAACAGCGCGGCTGGTGCTGTCAAGAATAAGTTTATCGAAAAATGCAGAAAACTGTACCCGCACAAGGAAAACCGTAGCGCCAATGGCCGTGCCGCCCAGCAAATCCATGAACCCGTGCATGCCGCAGTAGATGCGGCCAAAGACAAGGGTGACAATATATAAGAGGTTAAGGGCCTGCAGTGCCCAGTAGTAGCCGTTGTAGTTGTCCTGAAACATGAGATTAAGCTCACGCACAAAAACAATGTAAATCGAAAACGAGTTCGCCGTGTGAGTGGATGGGAAGCCGTATTCAAGGCTATGGGTAGTGCCCTTGGTCGTGAGCCGCACCAGAGGCGGCGAGCGCGGCCGCGGCAGGCAAAAATAGTCCTTGAGCACATTGGTAAAGTAGACGCCAAACGCCAGACAAAAAGTAAGCAAGCGACCTAGGTCGGGATTGCCGTACCAAAAGAACATGGGCAGCATGAGCACGTAGGCTGTGTGAGTGCCGAGATTTGACGTTTTTTCAAAGTACTTGTCGAGCCACGGATGTCGAATCCGGGCTTGCAGCCGGCCTAGCACCGGGGTCTCGGCAGCAATAATGGGCAAGAGGACTTCATTGCGCAGATACGCGCGCATTGGCGAGAATTTTGCCGCGTAGTACTCGTCGGCGCGAGCACCGGCATCGTGAATTTTGCACTCCTCAGGGTGGCTATGGGGCGCGGGGGCAGCGGCAGCAGTCAATAGCGATGAACGTGCGCTTGTACTGATAGATGTTGCTGTCAAGGACATTGCGTCTTTCATATGAATGCTGGGTTTTTGGGCGAGAAGAAAGAGCAGGCGGTCAAGCGGCGGGATCGAATGCAGGTATTTCTAGGGTAGGTTCAGGGCCCTCTCGGCTAAAAAAAAAAAAAAAAAAAAGGTGAAAGAAAAAAAAAAATAGAATAAAAAAGAACGAGAGATTTCAATTTTATTAAATACTAAAGGCCCGAGACCTTTTAAAGACCCTAAGGGTTTAACAATGTTTCAATTACTTGGTATTTTATTATTATTATTATATTTATTTTTATTATTATTCTGGTTTATTCAACAAGTTGCCAATCAACATGCACAGTCTGCAGTGCAAAAGCAAGTCTGCCAGCTTGAATTTCGAGCCAAAAAAAAAAAAATGCATTGGCTCAAAAGAGCCGTCTTTGGCATTTGCAGGTTTTCTCAAAAAAAAGTCTACAATAGTAGCTGTCTTTCAATACGGTACTTAGCGAGGATTCTGTAAAAGCAAATGGTGTAATAAAGCTCAAGTCCTAAGATGGTTATTTCAATGCTCAAGGTTTAAAGTAGACTTTAAAGCGTAAGTTCTAAAATTGAATCTAAAAAAGTGTTTCTCAAGTTTAACATTGACAGTATCCTGTATTAGCTTTCGTCCCCGATACCTCTTTTTCCCCAATAATTTTTTTTTTCTTTTTCTTTTTCTTTTCCCTACTGGCTCTCGGATTTCTTGTAATCCAAGAACCGGACCAAGTTCAGCAGAGCCTCGTCGGCCCGTGCCCGTAGAAATCCCTCCTTGACCTTGTCAATCTTCTTAAAGTATTTGCGGATGGGCGCCACATGCTGCGCCAGCACCATGTTGAGGTTGCCCTTGACATAAATTTCCTGGTCGTATGGGTATGAAGCGTCGCCGAAAACCTTGAAAATGCTGTAGAGGGTCTCGATTACCACTTTTTGCGAGTACTTGATGGGCTTGCCATTGACGGAGACAATGACGGAAAAGAAGAACTCAGTAATTTTTTGGACAAATTTGCCTGCAAGCGCCAGCTGTGCCAAAAGACCAACGAGGTTGACAAGGTAGTCATCGTCAGACTCAGCCTTGTCGACCAGGATGGTCAGGTCCTCCTCCTCGATGGGCACCTTGCCATCAAAAGTGCTGCTCACGGCCCACAGGATTCCAACACCGGAGACCTTGACCTCAATCTCGCTGCTGGACTTGATCAAGGGCAGAATGTTGGTCCACAACTCCTCAGCGTGCGATTTCCACGTTTGCGATTCCTGCGCCTTGCTGCTCATCGACCATGCAATGTTGTTGATAGCGGCCATGGCCCGAGACTGGAATTGTGTGTAGGGAATCAGCGTTGTGATGACCGGCAGCGCCTCCTTCAAGAGGAAAGCGAAAACAGGCTCCATTGTGTTGTCGGTAAACTGCTTAACGTCAAAGACCGAATTGTCGACCTCGTCGTTGTTGATAGCCTTGACCTTTTGGATGTAAAACTCTTCATCGTCGTCCTCCTTGCTTTCGTCAAGCATCTCTTCGTCAGCCTGCTCTTGGGACTCATCAACGGGCTGGTCAACGGAAATCTTCTCAGCGATAGAGGTAATGATCTCAATAGCCACCTGCACGGCGTTAATGAGGTTGCGCGACTTAATTGCTTGTGAGTCCTTGACCACCTCGTCCACGTTGCTGGTCTTGATGACCTCGACAAGCTTTTGTTGAACCAAAAGCAGATCAGTTTTGTTGAGGTTAAACTTGAGACCATAGAGATACACCACACTCGAAGGGCTCAGGCCTTGCTCGTTGAACTCGCCCAGGCCCGCTGCTGTGATCGAGTTGGTAAAAACGGGGTTTTCTTCCGACAGCACGAAAAGAGCTTCTAATACCACGGAAACCAGTTCGGATTGCTTGCCTTCAATTCCCTTGCCAAGCACGAATACCAAAACCTCGCCCAAGCGCGGGCTCAGGTCATTGGTGATCTGCTCGAAAATGTCCTCAGTGGAGTTTGCCAACGCGGAAATAAGACCTATCAGATTCTCGGCAAATTCGACGGCCTGGGCAATGGTGCCGCTAGCAAAGGCCTCATAAACAATCTCCAGACCCTTCTTCATGTACTCAATAATATTCTGTCTCCAGAGGAAGATGCACACGTCGTAGCCCTCTTCAATGCTGATGTTTCTTAGCAGACCCAGCACCTCGCTGACAAACTGCACGTTTTTGTCATTAATGCTCGTGTCAAGTAGCGTTTTCAAAAGTTTCTCCTTTAACAGCAGTGTCCGCTGCTTGGGGTCCTCAATCATCGTGGCAATAGTTGAAATTGCCATGGTCTTGTCGGTAATGTCGTTAGAAACAAGCTTTTCAAGCACGGGCCGGACCTTTTCGTTGATGATTTTGATGTCGTTGCTCGAGTCAGGGCCAGCTGCTGCACCCTGAGTGTAGTTTTGGCTGCTGAATCTAGCCTTTGAGGCCTTGGATCTCTTCTTTGTCTTTCCCATTATTGTTATTAGTTTGTATATACGTTGTGATCTTGGTTTGCAAACGGTGTTAGATGGGAGAGAGAAGGAGAAAGATTCGCTGCAAATTTCGCAAACATCCCAAATAAAAATTTTTGTGCTTTTGCTGATGTCAGCACTGAATCACCACCCAATACTTTTTTGTCTTTTTTTTTTTTTTTTCTTTTCTCCAGAAATATTTTTTTTTTCCTCACTCGCAACCACCATCGCATCAACCGCCGGTACCACGACACGCAGCTACTCGTCTTCCTCCCGACAGTTTCATCATCATTATAATTATGTTTTTTAGACGCCTTCCTATTGCTATTCCCCGCTCGCTCTTTGTGCGTTACGCAAGCTCGGCGCCCGAGGGCACCAAGATCAACCTCAACGTTTACAAAAACCAAACCCCCCTCGTCGCCAAGGCCGACGCTGAATACCCGGAATGGCTTTGGAAGGTGCTTGATCCCAAGGCCCAGGCCGAGGCGCTGCAAAACGACCCGATCAAAGCGGCCCGTAAGGCCCGCAGACAGGCCAACAAGCAGAAGATCAAGGAGAACAACTTCCTTGCGGCCATGGCCAAATAGATGCAAAGTCTTATGCCCTCTTTCCCTCCCCATCTCTCTCTTACCTGTTTATATGTATCCTTTTTGTTCTCGTTTGTATCATTATTGTTTATTTTATCTATTTTTTTTTTTATCCTGTATATACAATATAATGTTCATTTTTTTTCGTCTTCTTTCATCGATGTCGTGGGGGGTTGGCACTGGTAGGAAATGAGTTTACTCTTGTTTGGGCTCGGCCTTGGGCGCTTGCGGCGGCACACTCTCGCCAGCTTGCTGCTGCTGCTGTTGCAGGTCTGCTCTTAGGGCACCGTCCTTCTCCAGTTGTTCACTACCAATGCAGTCAGTACTAGCTCATTCTCCCTTATTTTTTTTCTTTCTTCTTCTTGACATTATCAAATATGCAATTTCCGGGCTACTAGGATACATCTATATGTGGGTGCCAAATAATAATAAAAAAACTAGAAAAAAAAAGTACATACACAATAATGGGCTTGAAAAACTCATAGCCGGTATAAGCACCCGCCAGAGCCGCCACAAAGGGGATTGATTTCAGGGCAAAGTTTGACGACATGATGGTTTTTTTTAAAAAAAAAAAAAATAAAACTGAGAAACAAAAAAAACAAAAAAAATCCAAAGGAAATAGTGTGTGTAGGGTGAAAAAGGCAAGCCGTTGGTGCGTACTTTGGGGAGGAGTGGATAAAAATGAAATGGAAGAGAGGTTTGAAAAAAAATAAAAAATTAAATAAAAATAAAACATTGGAGAAATTTCAATCAAAATGGTATTGCAAACGTTTGGCTTGAATCAGACACAGCAGACATTGTTTTCACGCAACGACCAAAACCTCTACAACAATTTTTTTTTTAAAAAAAAATTAAATATCTACTTTGTCTGAAAAAAAGAAGGTTGTTATTAATTAACAGTAGAGAAAAAAAGGATTATGTATTACATATGGCGTTTTCTTTTATTTATATCTATTTTTTTTTTTTTTTTTCGTATTATCACTTGATCATATCGTCGTCTCATTTAGTCTTCATCTCCTCACGTCTAATGCGGTTGCGCTCAACACTTTCCTTCACGTTAAATCCACCAGTGAGTAGGGACTGCACCTCTTCCAGCGTACAGTTGGCCGTCTCAGGGTAGAAAAAGTAGACAAAGATCCAACCACACACACAGAGACCAGCGTAAAAGGCAAAAGTACCCGTGGGCGTGACGCGCTGCAACATGGTCAGGAAGGTCGCCGAGATAACCAGCGAGCCAGCCCAGTTGGTGGCCGTGGCCAGGGAGGTGCCGACTCCACGCACCTTCATGGGGAAGAGCTCAGACTGCTGCCAGGGGACGTTACCAATACCGCCGGCGTAGAAAGCAACGTAGACAAGCATGGCAATAATTACAATGACACTCCATGCGCCGTGCTTGGTCGGGCTTGTATCAGTTTTGTTCAAATCAATCTTAACAAAGTGGAAGCACACAGCTGCAAGCACCAGGCCAGCCGTCATGCCAATAATGGTGACAAGCAGGATTCTTCTGCGACCAATGCGGTCAATGCACGTAAACGCCACAAGCGTGAAAATAAAGTTGGTGCCAGCGACAATAAGCGACACCGACGTGGGGTTGTCAAAGCCAACCGATTCAAAAATCGTGGCTGAAAAGTACATGAGCGCGTTAAAACCAGAAAACTGTTGAATACCCTGGAGACCACAAGTGATGATAACAGCGCGGAAATTTGATGGAACGGTGTGGGCCTGGATAAAACCATCTTTCCAGCGGCGGAGCCAGGCAAGGCGGGAGTTGTTGCCATCATCCATAAACATGTTGAATTTAATGAGCTCTTCAATCTTGTCTTCAATCTCGTCGGGACTCGAGTCCTGGTAAGTTCTAATCAGCACTTTACGGGCCTCATCGGCGCGACCCCGTCTAATAAGATAGCGGGGGGTTTCAGGCATGAAGATGAACAAGACCATCTGGACAGCAGCCGGGATCATACTGAGACCCACAAGAATGCGCCAGCCGTTATTGATGTGGTAGAGACCAGCAGAGATGGCGTAGGCGACAAGCTGGCCACCAGTGATAGCGAGGACATTAATAACAACCAAGCGGCCTCGGAAGCGCGCAGGGGCCATTTCCGAAATGTAAAGCGGCGCCACTAGCGAGGCAAGACCGACACCCCAACCCATGATGAATCGGCCAACAATCATGGTCCAGAGACTATGCGAGGCAACCTGAATAATGGCGCCAATAATGAATAAAATGTTGGCGCCAGAAATAACCCACTTACGACCAGCCCAGTCGGCAAGCGGGCCTCCGATCAGAGCAAAAATCAGAGCGCCAAGAGAAGTGGCCGAGGTGATGAGCTCTTTGTTACCGGAGGAAAGCTCTTTGCCAAGGTCGTGGCCGATGACGACCAGGGCACCCGAGATATATCCTGTGTCGTAACCAAAAAGAAAGCCACAGACGGAGGTCAATATCGTGAGGGCAAAGACCATGGGGTTCATATGGCGGTTCTCGATAGACCCGGGGCTTTGTTCCGCGGGAGGCGGCGTGCTGGACGTGAGTAGTTCATTGTTGGAGTTGTTGTTTGAGGTGTTGTTGTTGGCTTCAGGCAGGTCAGGTGTCGGGGGCACACTGACCACAGTCTCATTGACATTATCTGACTTCATGGTGATTACTTGTGTAGAAACAACGAGAAATCAAAAGAAAGAAAAAAAGAAAGAAAAAAAAAGACTGACCGTGATTAAATTATCTGAAATCTCTTTACGGGTTGAAAATAAAAAAAAAAAAATGAAAAAAAAAATAAAATAAACGATCGTGGAAGGGTTTGATTATACAAAAGATGCTAAATCAAGGTCAAAGAGAGCGTCAAACTGGGTTGAAAAAGTGTAGGAAAGAAGGTAAAGAAGGACAAAGGATGGGTGGAAGGAGAAACGAAGATGAGGAAATGGAAAAAAAGAAGGGGTCGTGAGAGAGCAGGTATAAAGGATGTTTAAATTAGGTTTATTA
>JAJMRT010000679.1:0-10242 GCA_030558065.1 Geotrichum phurueaensis
GGTTTCAATAGGCAGGCGAAACAGGAAATTTTTCCCTTTGCGGACAAAAAGTTTGGCTGGCAAAGTGTCAAGTTGTCCTTTTGGTTTTTCCCACTATGTTTTTTTATTTTTTTATCTTTTTCATTTTTCCTTCTGAAAAGTTCCATTTTCACCACCTTTAACAACCCGATACCCTTACATTGCCATCCACAATGACTTCTGTATCAGTTGGACCGCCCGATCTCAAGACTGTTGATCCCACCGCTCTCTCAATCGCAAAGTTTTTGCGTCGCCACCCTTTGTTGAAGCAGCGCGAGGGTATCATTAATGAACAGCGAAAGGACTTTTTCAGAGGTAAGTAGAGACGCGCTCGTTGTCTTGGTCTCGACAAAAATCTCAAACACCCCCCCTCTCGAATTTGCACTAACACCCCGATTTTTTTTCTAATTGTACAGTCAAGAGAGCCATTAGAGCTCTTGAATCTGAGGACTACAAGAAGGCATCAAGCAAGCCTAACTCGCGTCTTCCTCAGATCACCGACAGAGAGCAAGCGCTGGCCGCCTTGAAGCTCCTGCCCATCAACCGCCTGGCATTCCAGGTTGTCAAGATTGAAACTGAAGATGCCATTAAGGCCAACCTTAAGCCCAAGGCCGGTGTGCCTTGTCTGCAGATTAACCCTAACCAGGGCTTTGAGGATGATTTTTACTACTGCTGGTTCTACGAACCCGTTAGCATCACGACCTACCTCTATGCTGGTCTTGCGCTAGGAACCATTTTTGCTGTTGTGCTTTTCCCCCTGTGGCCATTGGTCATGCGCAAGGGTGTCTGGTATCTATCAATGGCGTTTCTGGGTCTGATTGCGTCTTTCTTTGCCATTGCCCTGATCAGACTCGTGTTATTTTGCATTACCTACGTGGTGCTTAAGCCCGGTCTCTGGATTTTTCCCAATCTGTTTGAGGACGTTGGAGTTATTGAGAGTTTTATTCCCTTTTGGGCCTGGCATGGTGTGGATACTATGGCGATGCACAAGCCTAAGAAGAGAATCAGCAAGAAGAAGAAGCTTGCCAAGTTGGAGAAGAAGAAGGCACAAGAGGTCGCGGCTCAGCAGGCTCAACAGGCCGCTCAACAGGCATCTCAGCAGGCTGCTCAAGGCCAGATTATTCAGGCTAAGCTGCAAGGAATCAATGCCAAGTTGGTTGCCCTGGCTGAGGAGCGGGCTAAGGCCGGCAACCCCATCACCTCTGAGGAGATCCAGGCCCTGGGCCAAAAAATGCTTACCGAGGAGCTTGGTCCCAACTTCCAGCTGCAGATGGGACCTCCTCCTTCGCAGCAGCAGCAGCATAGTCATGATCATAGCCACGAGCATGGTCACGACCACAGTCACGGCGATGGCCATGGCCACAGCCACAGCCATGCGAGTGCTCCTTCTGAACGTATTGTTCTTTTAGAGGATGAGGAAGAAAAATAGTTTAAAAAACAAAACAGTAAATTTTGTGTTTATTATACCCAGCTTAATATATCTTAATGTAGGTTCTTTTTCATGTTGAGATGAGATATAATTTTTGCACGTTTTAACCATCGGTAAAAAAGAAAAAAAAAGGTACAAATCAGCCTTGGAGTTCTTGCTCAACTAATTTGAAAATTGATTCAATATCTACGTGAGGGGTATATTTACTGGCTTGGAATACCAACCCGCGTGGTTTCATCATAACTGGGCTGGGTTTTGAACCAATATTGGCCAAAACTGTCAATGGTCCACAAAAAGTTAAACGACATGAATCTACAGTGGATGAAGTTTTTTACTCTAAGTGATTGCCTTTTGAATACTATGTTTTCACATAGATAATTAAGAAGAAAAAAAAAAAAGTAGAAGTAACGAATAGATATACATAATGGCAGTTGAGACAAGTGTTTATATGAAATCATAGAGTAAAAAAAATAGTTGATTTATTCAAGCTGAAACCAGAACTTGAAACCATCTCAGACGCCATAAAATAACATTTAATACATGTATAATTTGGAAAAAAAAAATAATAATCAAATACAACTATCGTTCTGAATATGGAAACCAAGCTCAAGATTGATAATTTCTAAATGGGATTAGGAGAACAACGACTACAACAACAACTGGTTTAAACCAAGTCAAGAAAGATCATAACCAAACCAGGAGAAGTTATAAGCGAGATATTGAGTCGAAGCTAGATCTCTTAAGTACCTTCTATAACGTATATATATATTTATATAGCTAAGTATTTTTTCAATGATTAGACTTACAATGTGCATTTTTGTTAATCTTTCATTTGATGTTGAACCTCTAATTTAAAACAACCTTTCTTTGTGGTGCACAAACCTTCAAAACGGTTTAATCGCTGTTGTCGTGATGTGTTAAACCATAGCCCGAAACCCGTAGAAAATAATCCATGATGAAACATGTCGCACCGTAAAACATTGAAATAGTTTCAGCGTCATTTACAAACTAATGAATTGATCTTTTCATAATCATTTTTGTTTTTAAATTCAAACCTGTCTAGCTAAAATCTCGCAAGTACCGTTTGGTTTGTTCATGTTTTAGTTTTGTAGACGATGGGTTAGGGCGTTTTGGATCAACCGTTTTCTGATTGTGGGTGTTTCTTAGGCTCTTATTTTTTTTTCTTGGGATGTGATTATTTTAATTCCTTTTTTTTTTTTTTTATTACGCTTGAATATATATCACCAAGTCTTTCTACAGTTGACCCTTCCTAGTCACACCCAACAGCATCATTCCTAGGCTTTGCCGTGTTTCCTCGCTTTGCATATAAAGTCTCAATCCTCTTCAATTCAAAAGAAAAAAAAATCTTTTTATAAATTAACTCTCATTCCCTTTTTCGCGCGCCTCCGGCCCACACGCTAGTCATATTGATAGAACTAATCACAACCTCGAAAGCAGCATCTCTGTACACGCGCCTCGACAGTCTGATACGCTCGCTCATGCGGTTTTTATTCTCGTCGTCACGTGCTACCCAGGCCGGCATCGGTATCCTGGTCGGCTACACCGCGTACACCTCCTACGTGCACCTGCGCACAACCTATGAGATCTCTGAACGCGAGCGGAAAAAGCAGTTTGAAAGCGATCTAGAAAAGTATGTAGACACAAATGCACCATCCCGGCCCTTTTTTTTATTTATTGATTTTTATTCATTTATTTTTAAAAATAAAAGGGACCTGTAGACCTTGCTAGTATGTGATCCGATGGTTAACCCGTACGCTTTACTTAGTTTGAAAAACCACAGCTGGCCATCGCACCAGTTCCGGCCTATGGTCGTGGGCGGCAAGTACGTCAACCCTTTTCCCGAGTACCGCCCGCAGACAGTCTATGAGTTTATTTTTTGTCGGATATACGAGCTCTTTCAAGAGCGGCCACGCGGCGGCGTGCCTGCCGATCTCGACGAGATCAGACGCAACCTGCCGGCGCGCCGGCCCGACTTTGACCTGCTGCTACAAACATCGCGCGACTACCAAACCATCCGCCGCACCAGCGACAACAAGTATGAAACGATCCAAGCAAACGAGCATGGTGAAGGCCTGCCGCCTGTTGCAGACCGGCTGACACTCACATGGATGGGCCAGAGCTGCGCATTTGTGCAGATGGCGGGACTCAATATGTTGACGGACCCATGCTTTGGCAAGCACCTTGTGTCACCTTACCTGGGGCCCAAGCGGATCTCGCCGCCGCCGTGCCAGCTGGCCGAACTGCCGAAGGTTGACCTTGTGCTTGTGTCGCATGACCACCCAGATCACCTTGAGCTTGAAACCGTCGCCGAGATTGGCAACTCGGCCATGTGGATCGTACCCACGGGCGTCGGCAAGCATCTTGAGGCCGCTGGCGTTTCGCGCGAGCAGTACCGCGAGCTCACCTGGTGGCAGACGGCGCCGCTGCCAGGAACCGACGCGCGCGACGGCTGGGAAATTGCCTGCACACCCGCCATGCACTGGTCCGGCCGCAAGATGGTCGATGCCAACACAACCCTTTGGTGCTCATTTGTCGTGCTGCGTCACGGCCGGCCAATGTTTTTCCACGCCGGCGACACGGGCTACTCGTACCCGCTTTTTGCCGGCATCCGCCGCGTTTTTGGCGCCGGATGCAAAGTTGCCATGGTGCCCTGCGGCGCCTACACGCCGCGCTGGCACCTGCGGTCGCAGCACACCAACCCGCAAGAGGCGATCCAGATCATGAAGGACCTCGCGGCGCGCAAGCTTGTGGGCGTTCATTGGGGTACTTTTGTTTTGAGTGAAGAGCATTTTCTCGAGCCGCGCGATCTCTTGCACTCGCTAGCAGCGCAGGAAAAGCGCTCGCAGGATATCGTGGCGCCTGAGTTTGGTCGCACACTTGTCTTTAACCTTGCTGACAAGGGCGACGCCGCCGACCCGGACACGTCACTCGAGCAGGTGCGGCCGATCCGCAACGGCAATGCGCTGCTGTTTGACTAGATGCCTAGATATTTAGATATATATACTTTTTTTTTCTTTTTTTATTACTAATTGTTATTTTATTAATTGTTAATTTTTTGAATTTTTTTTTTCTGGTGTTGATTGTGTAGGTTTAGTGTCTTTTTACCAGCCGCATGCTGATTTTTGGGAGATCGTTTATATTAGGCCTTGGTGGGAAACTTTTCAGCAATGAGCTGCTTAAACTTGGCAAGCTCTGCGTCCTTAATGGAATAAGTATGGGTACCAATTTCGGGGAAAGTGCGGGCACGGACCTCGTTGACGTAGTTGGCACAGGCCTGGGTGTTGATATCAAGGTAGTTTGAGTATTTTTTCAAGAAGCGCGGCGTGAAGCCGTCAAAGCCGCCGAGCATGTCGAGCTGCACGAGCACCTGGCCCGAGGTGGCAGGGCCGGCGCCAATGCCAATAGTCGGGATGTGCAGCTGCTCGGTGATGAGCTCGGCCACGGGCGCTGGCACGGCCTCAAGCACCAGCGAGAAGCAGCCGGCCTCCTGCAGCGCCAGTGCATCTTCAAGGATGAGCGCCGCCGTGGCGGCGGTTTTGCCCTGAACTTTAAAGCCACTTAACGCCGAGGCGCGCTGCGGCGTGAGGCCAATGTGGCCCATTACGGGGATGCCGCGCTGCGACAAGTGGCGCACAATCTCAATGTTCTCCTGGCCGCCCTCGAGCTTGATGGCGTCGATACCAGCGCGCTTGACCATGCGGAAAGCGGCCGCAGTCGCTTGCTCGATGCTTACCTCGTAGCTGCCAAAGGGCAGATCGGCGATGATAAACCCCTGGGGCGAGCCACGGCGCACAGCGCGCGCATGGTGGATCATGTCGTCAAGCTCAATTTCGTTGGTGTTGGCGTAGCCAAGTGCCACCATGGAGAGTGAGTCGCCGACAAGGATCATGTCAACGGCAGCAGCAGTGGCAATCTTGCCTGAGATGTAGTCGTGCGCCGTGAGAACCGTGATGGGGGTCTTGGCGCGGTAGAGCTTGTGGATATCGGCAAGGGTCTTGGGCGCCGCCGCGGGGGTGGCCGAGGCAGCGGGGTCATTGTAGTGCGAGCGCAGGGCGGCGGACGCGTGGATACTGCGAGCAGCGTAGACGGTGGCAGCAGCGGGAGCAATGCGGAGCAGGGGGGTGGTCCGGCGCAGGGATCTTATGCTAACAGATCGCATCATGGCAAACGTAGATCAGTTGGGAGGGGGAAAAAAACGATGAGTGAGAGGGAAAAAGCGCAAACAGCGGGATTTATATATACAAAAAAAAAAAAAAAAGGGTCGTGAAGATGCAGAGACTAGTTAAAGAGCGGTAGTGGTGGTCAGCCGATAGATCGTATGGTCTTTTCAAAGAAAAAAATTCAGTTGGTGATTTTTTTTTTTTTTCTTTGATGAGAATTGGAAATTTTCAAGAATTTTTTTTCTGACGTTTTGAGTTTTCTTTTGTATTTTTTTTTTTTGGGGAGGTTCGGCCCGTTGAGAACATGAAAAAACGGTGGAGTAAAAAAAAGGATTAGAGGCCGAGGAATCATTTGGTCTGCACTAAATAAATGACGTGCGTGCGCTCTCCGCCCCATGAAAAATTGGCTTCGGTATTTCGGGGTTTGGTTCTGAGATGGAAAGTGCAAAAAACAAGAGGGATATAATCAACCAACTAACCAGTGGTGAACCCACACCGCCACTGCATTGGGATACCCCCAACCGACCTGTTTTTGCTGTTTAACCTGGGCAGCTCTCATTTGAACTGGCCTCTGCGCATCTACCTGAACCAAATCAGAGTCAGACCCTCAACAAAAAAAAAAAAAAAAAATAATAATAATAATAACAACACAACAGTTTTCTTGTTGTTTTGACCAAAATTCATTGGCAACTGCTTTTTTATTTTATTTTCAGTTAATTACAATAGCCATTGCGATCCCAGTTCAACCTCCCCTCCCTTTTCTTCGTCCCTTCTCTTTTCCTCTCATCTCCGGGCCTTAGAAATCGAGCTACAAAAAAAAATAAAAAAATACTATAAATATCACGTGACGGCTATTAACGGCTAAGCCCCGTCGGCTAATCGTTTTAGCTAGAAACAAATTAAAAGACATACGATTTGGCACTTGAGATATATACATTTTTTTGTTTTTGTTTTATTTCTTTTAACAGTGTCAAAAATGGCTTATACAATTATGCTATGGAAATCGAGGCATGGTGGAAACCCGTCACCTTCGTGTACCCATTCATATAGGTCTTGAACTTGATAAACTAATTATTAATAAATTTAGTAAATTGCTATTAAAAATAAAAATTGTGAGGATTTTTAGAAAATAATTACTCCAGTTTAGTAATTTAGTAACTGTTTTTTTTATTGACATTACTGGCTTTATAATGTGTGCCTTTTTTCAACTGGCGTTACGAACAGGATAATAAATCCCATGCGGCTGCGAGACTTTTGGGCAAATAAAATGCCAGAAAATGTGGGGGATTGTTTATCTTGTAGCCTCTGCCATCATGCTCCCAAGTAGGTTGCTCTTGATCTAGCATGCCTTGCAAGAATGGAAAATGAGACAAATCTCATGGTTTACAAGATTGGTTTTTGGAATCAGCCTTTTTCTTGGTTTTTCTTTTTCGTTGATTTTTTTTTATCATTGTTGATCTACAATAAAAGAGAAAAATTGTTAATCTACCACTGTGGCATCAAACTCATCGTGATCGGCAGGCCTGACCTTAAAAAGCTGGTTTGCCTGTGTGCGGTTTTTTTACTACTTGCAGAGTATAATTGAGTTTATCTTTTTTTCTCGTGGTTTGTTAAGAGCAATGGTATATAAAGTATTAGAGCAACACCATATATATTTTACTGTGCAATCTGTGTACCTGTTACAAGTAGTTATATAAAAGACACGATGAGAGTAGACTACTGTTGTTGTCAAAACCAACCCATAATAGCTGTAGTACTTTTTGTCTTTTAAAAAAAAGAATTAAAAAAAAAAAAAAAAAAAGCGGAAACTGTAGGTTTCAGATTAAAAATTGGTCAAGAAAGTCGTAATCATGTTGACCCTATACCCAACGGTTTCATATTTAAGATTGGCTTTCAATCATGCTAATGTAAGTTTTATTCCATTCACTCCCTCACTCAAAAATAAAACTCTTATCATGAGTTGGTCAGGGGCTCTCGGAGGTATATTTATGAAAAGTTATGGTAGGATATATTTGCAAAGTATAATATATATATATATATTAATATATCAGGTCATGGAACTTGTGCTGTAGCATTAGCATCAAAAATAACACACTCACCATTACTCAAAATAAAAAGATTACTTAACAATGGTGCAAAAATCGACAAGGCCTCCCGTTGTTAGCACACTTTTAACGTTGCTTCTATTTATTTATTCTTTTCATTAATTTTACATTGTGTCACCACGTATCGTCCCCCTAGTGAGCAGGAAATGAATGTTACGTTAGTACAATGTGGTATTCAGCATCTTGAAAGAAAAAAAAAGTTGTGTGTATATAGATAATACTTATGTAGATGTAGGCACATCAGGGGGGGACGATGGCTACGACATCAACGAGGCTTGTCAGGTAGGGCTTTTCTCTTTTATTTTTGGGTGTTGTTGCCCTGGCGCAGAAACACCGCATATTGCTTCATTGTATGGTGGTCACCAGCCCAGGATTCTGCTCAAAGGTAAGGGGCAGGGGCGCGCACACCCACCCTTTGCTAGAAAAATATTTTTGATTAAAAAAAAAATTAACAATAACAATCAACTTTAAAAAAACTCAATTGGGATGATTACTGGTAGATAGTTTCTGTTCCTGTTACTACCCCTTCACCTCCAAAAAAAAGTTTTAACAATTACGTAAAACGGAAAAATACCCTGACCTCGAGCCGATTAGAAGGATTTTAGTGACAACCGTAGAAAAGAGAATAAAAAAATAATGAAAAAAGCCATGAAAATAGCAAGCATGATATTTATACTTGTTGCTTCAAACTTTGACTTAGTGTGTTTACAAACCCTGGGCCTTTATAACTTTTACCAAGTTTTTCAACCAACAGTTTATAAAAATAACAATAATAATAATAGTGAAAAATCTCAGTTTACTAGGCAGCTAACTTGCCAGTGCACAGTGATTACGATATTCTTGTTCAATAATACCAAGCGACCGCCAAACCAACAAAAAAAAAAGTCATTCATTCATATCCATTGTAAATATCAACCGCAGCTTATTAGAACAAAGCATTACAGAGTGTATAGAAGAGCAGATAGTTATTAGACTGGACCTAGTTTCAGTACACTGTTTATATAGATATATGTCACAAGTGTACAAGCACGCACCCCCGGGTGAAATTGACTCAGCAAGGTTTCCGGGAAAAAGCCACAACAACCTTCGCGTGCTACGCCAGGGAGATAGAATGAGTAAAAAAAAATTTCCCCGGGATCAAACAGCAAGACGCCAATGCTGCATTAGTATCAGCGTCTTTTTGTCAACCAGAACCCCGGGCTTCCCTTCTCTATGGCTTAGCGTAAAAAACACGGTTTGCAATGGGCAAGCTTCTCCCCCCAAAAAAAAAGCTCAAGAGTCTGGTAGGAGCGCGTATATCTCCAAGATTATTGCTTGGACGTTGTTGTTGTTGTTTTTTTTGTTTTTTTTGTTTTTTTTAGAATGGGCCAGTCAATATGCGCAATTGAATTTGCACACTACTCCAAATAGTAAACTACCCGGGTAGCGGGAAAGCCCCAATGGCCACCCACACCCCCTGTTCACCTTTGTAACTCTTTTTTTTTTTTTTTTTTTTTTTTTTTCGCGGCCATACTACTATTTTTTAATAATAGTACGACGAGTGTCGCTGGTGCTGCTGATGCGGCTGACGCGGTTGCGGCGGCTCAATTCCGGACTGGCCCAGCGGGTACGGTTGATAGAAGACTCCATACTGCTGTTGCTGGTGTTGATAGTATCTATTCAGCGTTTCTTGGTCATACTTTATTTGCGGCTGGGGGTCGGCTGCTGGGTACATAGACATGCCCATCGTTGCCGCCGCAGCGGCTGCAGCTGTGGCGCCCGGCGGGAAGAGCGCCGGCTGGTAATAAAACTGCTTATCAAAGGAAGATTGAAAATTTGGGGACACTGGAGATGGAAGGTTATTAAAGTACTTGGCGTCGTTTGTTGCAGGAACGTTGCCGGTGCTACTTCTGGTGCTATTGGCTCGGCTGCGGCTGGGACTAGCCATTGGAGTTGAAGGGCTAGATTGATAGCTATAGAAAAGCGTTTGCTGAGGCTGGTATCCGGCGGTGGCCGTTGTTGTTGTTGCTGCGGCGGCGGCGGTGGTGGCAGCCACAGGTGCAAAGTTGGGGCTACTTGGGTTTGACGAGACCATTATTCGCTTAGGCACGCGTGACACAGCCGAGCATTTACCGGTGGCTTGAAACTTGGCTAGGCAGCGGGCATAATGACGCTTGAGAATATCAGACCGACAAAAAGTATCCTGGCAGATGCGGCATACGTGGGGACGGTTACCGGTATGCTTCATAAAGTGACGCTTTAAATGCTTAAAGTGTAAATATGATTTTTCGCAATTAATACACTGATATTTGCCTTCGGAGTTTTTGAATGAGTCCATATACTCTACGGTGGGAGCAGTTGAGCGCGGTGGGCGCACAGGATTGTTCGTAGGTGAAGAAACTGTCGACATGGTCGGGAAAAAAAAACCAGACGACGACAGAACTGTTACTGAAAGGTATATGCTAGTTTCTAAAAAATTATTTACAATGTAAAAATTAAAAAAAAAAAAAAAAAAAAAAAAAAAAAAAAA